>MU400620.1:0-129962 GCA_022578965.1 Xylaria sp. FL1777 | reverse complement strand
TTTTTTTTAGCGCTTCTATTTGTTGTATTGCTATTTTTGCTTGCTTTATTGTTTTTTTTGTAGCTTAATTATTATGCTTTTATTAGCTGCTAAACGTAATTAGCAAAAACGCAAAAAAGCTTAAGCATAATAAATTATTAAATTAAAACAAAAAACTATTTAACTTTTTAGTTAATTTTATATTTTTTTTCTAACTTGTTTTTTAATAAAAACATTTTAGCACTTATATATTTTTATGCCTTTATTTTACTGCTTTTAATTTTTAATTTGCTTTTGTATTACTGTTATTTTATTTGTAGCTAATTTTGCTTATTTTTTCTTTTTTTTTTTATAAACGTTTTGTTTTTAATTATTTAACTTTTTTTTATTTATTTTTAAGTATTATTGCTACTTTTTATTTTTTTGTTTAAGCAATTTTTAGAACTGCTATATATAAATAGCTTTGCTTTCTTAAATTTAAACAATAGTAATGCTTTAAATTTTAAACTGCTTAAATTAGAACTTTTTTTTTTTTTTGCTTTTTTTGCTTGTTTTTAATTCTAAAGTTTTTTTAGTTCTAGTAACTTAGGCTTTCTTAATAGCAATAAAAATAATAGCACTGTTTTAAACGCTTTAAAACTAATTATTTTTTTCTTTTTAATTTTTTTTTTGTTTTTTATGCTTTATATTTTAAATAAGCTTGTTGCTTTATTGCTTAACTTTTTTTTTACTTTGTTACAGCAAAATTCCTTTGTTTTTATTGCTAATAAAGCTTTTATTTTTAGCAAGCATTATTTTTTTACTTTTGCTTTTTTTTTTTTACTACTAGTTTATTATAATTAGCTTAGCTAGTAGTTTTTTTTCTTATTTAATAATATATATTATTATATATAAAAACAAATTCTATACTTTTATTTTTATTAATGTAATTATAGTATGCTTTATTTTTTGTTTTTTTTGTTTTTTTTTATTTTTGTTTGTATTATTAGCTTGTTTATACTTTTAGAACAGCTTTTAAAAAACGAAATATTTTAGGACCTAAAGTCTTTAAAAAAACTTTAAGTCTTAAAATATTTTGTTTTTTAAAAGCTTTTTCTTTTTTGTTTTTTTTAGTTTTAAAGTAGTTAGTTTTTTATAAGCTATCCTTTTTTTTTTATAGTTTTTATTTTTATTTTTAGATTTATAATACTAATTTTTTCTTATAAATAAAGTAATAAATATAGCTAGCTATATATTAAAACATATAACTAATTATTTTATATAAAGCTTTTTAGCTTTTTATATTAATTTTTTAGAACAAAATAATTTTATTAACTTTTTTTTATTTTGTGCTAAGCTAAAAGTACTATAAATTTTTTTTTAGCATACTTTTTTTAATGCTAATAAGCTTACGCTTTTTTTTTTGTTTATTAAAGCTTTTTATTATAATATTTATTAATAAATATATATTACTTATTAATATAACATTAATAGCTATATTATTTAGCTTTGTTTTTTTGCTGCATTTTTTTTAGCAACATTAAATTTAAGTTATTTATTTTTTTTTTAATTTATTTTTTTTTAAAATTTATATTGCATTTTTAACTTAGTAAAACTTTATAAAACCTAAAATTTATAGCTTAGCTTTTTTAAATACAGTTTTAATAATACTGTTTATTTTGTTTTTTCTTATTTTTTTTTAATTTTTAAACACTAAACTATTTATTTGTTATTTAAAATATAAAAATAGTTCGTAAAAAACTATATATTACTTGCTTTGCATGCTTTTTGTTTACTTGCAATTATTGCTTAGTACTTTATTAGTTTTGTTTAAACTAAAACAAAAGCAAATATTTAGCAAGCTTTAATAAAAAGCTTTAGCTTTTTTTAGTATACTTAATTGTAATACGCTATTTTATGCAAATATATAAAACTGTTTTAAAACTACTTTAAAACTTTATATAATTAGCATTTATTTAGCTATTTTGCTAGCTTTATTCTTTTTTTATAGAAATATAATATTAAAAATATAATTATAAGCTATTTAGCAAAAAGTACTTTGCAGAAATTTTATATAAACTATTTTTTAATAGCAAACTAGCAGCATTTTTACTTTAATGCTATATAAGTTAACTTTGTTTTTTAAAACGTACTTTATATTATTAAACTTTTTTATTTAATTAATAATATAATACTTTTGTATACTTTGCTTTATAAGTTAGCATGCTTAGCTAAAAAAACACATAATAGCAATAGCTTATTTTAAAAATATTGTTAAATTTTTTATTTGCAATACTTATTTTAAAATATAAAAAAGCTAAAAATAGTAAAAACTATATTAGCTAGCCTTTACATTAAAAAAATAGCTTTATGTTAAGTTAAATTATATAATTTTTATAAGCAGCATATATAAATACCTATAAAAAGATTTTATTTTTTTAATTTACTGTAGTTTAACTTGTTATTTTTTAGCTTAAACTTATTAAAACAATACTATTAAAGTAAAGCTTATTTATTAATACAAAAAGCAGTACTACTTAATTCTTTTTTTGTTTTTAATGCTTTTTAGTTTTATAAAAGCTAGCTATATTATATATTATTTACTTTGTTTAACGCCTTTATATTGCTTTATTATAATATACGCTATAAATATTATATGCTTTAGTTTTATATTATAACTGCTATAAACTTTTATAAACTGTTTTTTTAGCAAACTATTTGCTTATTTTTATTAATTAATTTTACTATTTATAACCTTTTTTTTTTTGTTTTAATATATTAGCTAAATAATTTTTTGTTTGCTTATATTATTTGCTTTATTAAGCTTATTAAAAAGCTAGCAATATTTGTACTGCTTAATAATAGTGTATTACTAAAGCAGTTTACTGCTATTAAATATACTAAATATATGCTTATTAATTAAGTATTGCTTATTTTTTTTAAGCAAACTTATATTAGCAGTATTTTTTTTTAAATACTATAGTTATAATATATTATTTAAAATTGCTATATAGCTAACAAGTTAAAAAAGCTATTATAAAAGCTTAGCTTAAAGAACGTAGTATAAAAGTATAGCATACTATAAGTGCTAAATAATATATTTAAGTAGTATATTTTTTAATTTATAAATTATGCTTTAAAGCAGCTTTTTTTATTTTTTTTTAAGCGTTAAAATTAACTAAAAGTAATTTAGCAAAATATAACGCAAAGTATACTTAATATAAATAAGCAGTTTAAAACAATGCTACTAAAGAACTTTTAAAATATTGCTAATTATGCTACTATTTCTGCTAAATATTATAAAGCATAGCTACTATACAGCAAAACTTTTAAGCTTGCATTATAATTAGTTATTTATATATATAACTTACAGTTTTTTAAAGCTTATAAGCTATATTTTAAAAAGCTTAGGCTTTTTTACTAAAAACAATGCAATATTTTGTACGAAAGCTAGCTAAACTATATATAAAGCTACTTTTAATTTTTTAGCTTACTTAATGTTTACTGCATTTATTTTTAAGTTTTTGCTACTTTAAGCAAAACTAAAGTTAAAAGCTTTTAAGCAAAAAAAATAGCACTATTTAATAATGCTAACTTTTTACTTTTTGCTTTTATATAATAATAAAAACTAAAAACAAAAACTTATAACTTTAGCAACTATAATACAAATAAATGCTAAAGTTAGTTTATATATATAATATTAATGCTTAATACTTTAAATAATTATGCTAGTTAGTTAAGTAAAAGCTTTGCTTTTTAGTATTACAAAGTTTAAAGGGCTTAGCTTGCTATATTTACTAGTAAAAATATTATATGCCTATTTTTTAATAATTAGTTTAACTATTATTAAGCATATGCTAGCTTTTATATTTTTATTACGCTAAACTTTAAAAAAACTAAGTTTTTTTATGTTTAATTGTTTAAGCATATTACTACATAGTTAAATTTTTTTAGTTTTAAGTATAGCTACTTAAAGCTATTATACTATAATATAATAAAAAAAAAGCTATTATATAATAATATAAGTTACTTATTTAAAAAAGCTTTAATAGTTATTATATTAATATATTTATTACTATTGCTTAATTAAGTTTGTAATGCTACTATATAAACATGCTATAATATATATTAATACGCTATAATATTTACGCAATAAAAACGCAATACTTTTTACTTTAGCTTTAATGCTATACTTTAGTATTTATTTAATTATTGCAGCAAAAGTTTTTTATATATGTTTTTTAAATAGCTTTTTTATATACTTACTAAGCAACTTACTATATTTTTTTAACTATGTATATTTTGCTTTAGCATATTTTTTAATGCTATAAAACTACTATTTTTTTTTATTAATTTATTAGTATAGCTTAAACTAAAAAACTTAAAAGCTAATAATTTAGTACTAACATTTAAGTTGCTATACTAAATAAGTATGTTAGCAAAAAAAATCTTTATAAAATATATAGCATTATATAAAAAGTTAAATATAAAGCTAGCTATATAACGTAAGCTAGCAAAAAAGCTAACTAATAGTAGTAAAACTAGCAAAAAAAAAAACAAAATAAACGTTATAAATAATATAGAACTAAAAATAAACAGTAGCTATAATTTTAGTAATTATAAGTAGCTATAATAAAACTTAAAACTAAAGCAAAACTAATAAAAGCTACTAAAAATAAAATATTTAAAATTATATAGTAATTATACTTTAGCTTATTTTTTAGTATATAAAAACTAATATAAAATAATATTATTTTTAAAAAAAACTTAGCATACTAAAAAAATAACTTAAAGTAATTTAAATTATTATTATTTTAATAATATTTGTTTTTTTAAAAACTTATATAGCATTGCTTTAAGTAGTTTATATAGCATTATTGCTAACTATTAGTTCTTTATATAGTATTGCTTTTTTTTTTAAGTTTTTTATAATGTTGTTTATTTTTTATTTAAAAGGTTTACGCTATATTATTGTTTATAAAACGTAATTTATATAGTATTAAATTTTCTATATAAAGTTTAATTTTATTTATATTGCATTAAAAACTGTAATAATAAAATCTATTAGTTATAAAAGTAATATAACATATATATATAGCTAAAAATATATATAGCTTTTTTATTTATTATAATTTTTATAGCATATAATAAACGTACTACTGCTTTTTATACTTACTTTAAACGTAATACTTTTTTATTTTAACTATTTTATTACGCTTAGTTCTATAAAAATTTACTAGTGCACTTTTTAAAAAAAATATAAATACTTAAAAAAACAATTATAGTTTATATAAGCATATTTAGCATATAGTTTTGCTAAGCTAGTATTTATTTTTATATAATATTTTGCTGTTTTTTAGGTTTGCTTAAAAATAAAAAGCTTAAAGTTAATAATGTTGTTTTTTTTAATATTTGCTTAGCGTATATTTAAGCCTTTGCTTTTTTAAACAAAAAAAGTAGGCCTAAAGGCTTAAAAAAATAAAGCTTTAACAAAAAAAGCGTTAGTTTATATATTGTTTATATTGCTAGCTATAATGTTCTGCTTTTTTTTAACAGCTAAAAAAAATGCAAAAATGCATTGTTTGTTATAATAAAAGTACTAAGCTTAGCTTTATAAAAAAAATGTTTTAAGCGCTACAGTAATTAATATAACTTTTAAAAACAGCAAGCTTTTTTTTATAAATCTATATTTAGTAAAAAGTTTTTGCTTTTTTATATAAAATATAGCTATTTTGCCTTTATTAGCACGCTATATATTATGCTTACTTTTGTTAGCATATTAAAAATACTATAATTCTTTTTATTAAATTATTAGCTACTATTGCTACTTAGTTATAATTACTTTTGTTATATATTATAATTGCTTTTATTAATATATTAATAGCTATTACTATATTAGCTATACTATTTTTTTATATATTTATAAAATGTTTAATATATATAATTAGTAAAATATATGATTTTTTGCTTTATATTTTTTATATTATTTATTAATTCTTTTTACTAAGGTTTTTTTTTTTTAACTTTATTAAGCTTTTATTTTATTACGTAATTTTTGTTTATATTATACGTATTATAAGTGTAAAAACTTTATTAAAAAAATCTTAAAGCAAAGCAAAAAGTTATTATATAAAACAAATTATTATACTTAAGAACTTTATATATACTTTTTTGCAGAAAAAGCTAATTGCTATTTTTTACTGCTTTTAAAATATAAAAAATCTTATAAATAAATAAAAAAAGCTTTTAAACTAGCATAAAACAGCATAATACTAATGTAAAGCAGCGCAAAAATATTAAAAAGCATATAAAATTACTTTGTTTTACTTTTGTTAGCTTATTAGTTTTATTACTATTGCTTTTGTTTATATATTAGTTATTAGTTTTCCAAAATTTTATAATGTTTTTTTATTAAGCATTAAACTTAGCTTTTTAAAATAGCAGTAAAATAACTAAGTTAAATATAGCATAACTGCTTTAGTTAGCATATTAGTTTTATTACTATAGCTTATATTATAAAGCTAGCTTTTAAATAAAACTATTATTGCATTAAACTTAAAAGCAAAAGCATTTTTTGTTTTAAAATTTAAAACTAAAAAAATTGCTTAGTTTTTGTTTAGTTTTTTATAATAGCTTAAAAAAGATTTCCGATTTATAAAAGCAAAATAGCTTTTTTTTTTAATACGCAAAACCATTTTTAATAGTTTTTGTTTTATATAATATAATTTTAATATTTTATAGCATAATACGTATAAAAATAGCAAAAAATGTTTAGCAAGTTTATTATAGTTTAAAACACAAAGATTTTTAGTTTTAAAAATAAAACAGAAAAAATTCTTTAAATATTTTTTACTTTTTAATAGCAGTTTAAAATGCAAAAATATTTACTTTTAAAATATAACTTAAAAATATAGTAATTTTTGCTTTTTAACTAAAATTTTAGTTTTTAGCAACTTTTTAATAGCAGCTTAAAATTTTAACTTTAAGATTAAAACTAAAAAAATTGCTTAAGTTTTGTTAACTTTTTAGCAATAGTTTAAAATTTTAGCTTTAAAACTAAAACTTTAGTTTTTTTTAACTTTTTAATAATAGCTTACAATTTTAGCTTTAAAACATAAACTAGAAAAATTGCTTAGTTTTTTTTAACTTTTTTTTAATAGCTCAAAATGTAAAGATTTTTGCTTTTAAAAACAAAACTATAAAAAGCTTTAGTAATCGATATATTATTTATTTTAAAACAAATAAAGCTTATTATTAAATATGTTTTATTTTATTTAAGTTACTTTTTAAAAGAATTATTAAATAAAGATTTTGCTGTTTTATTATTTATTACATTAGTAATTAAAGCTACTATTTAAAAGCTAATATAAAACTTTATATAATTATTTGCTATAGTTAATTAAGCTATATTTAAGTTTTAAACACTTTTTGCTATTTTATTATTTATAGCGCTAATAATTAAAACTACTATTTAAAAGCTAATGCTTTTTTGTTTTAAAACAAATAAAGCTTACTACTAAATATATTTTATTTTATTTAGGTTGCTTTTTAAAAGAATTGCTAAGTAAGGATTTTGCCGTTTTATTATTTATTGCACTTATAATTAAAGCTATTATTTAAAAGCTAATGTTTTTTTATTTTAGAACAAATAAAGCTTATTGCTAAATATGTTTTATTTTATTTAAATTGCTTTTTAAAAGAATTACTAAGTAAAGATTTTGCTATTTTATTATTTATAGCTTTAATAACTAAAGCTATTTTTAAAAAGCTAATATAAAACCTCTTATAGTTATTTACTATAGCTAATTAAGCTACAGCTAATTAAGCTGCATTAAAGTTTTATATTTTTTTGCTGTTTTATTATTTATAGCGCTAATAATTAAAGCTACTATTTAAAAGCTAATATAAAACTTTATATAGTTATTTGTTATAGCTAATTAAACTACAGCTAATTAAGCTATATTTAAGTTTTAAACACTTAGCTTTTATGCGTAACAAATTAGCATTATATTATATAAAACTATTTAAAGAATAAGCTACTTATTAATTACTTGCTTTTTTAGCATTTTTTGTAAAGCTAAGCAAAAAATTTAATAAAAACAAAAAGTTTTTATATATACTAAGTTAGCTATTATAACACTAGTAAAAAAAATGTTTGCTTTTTTATATAAAAAAAAAAACGTTGCTAAGCAGCTAGTCTTTTATAAAAATAGTTATTATTGTTATAAAATTTTAGCAAAAAAAGTATTAGCACTTAAAAAAAGTTAAAAGCGCAAGTTTTAATAAATTTCTTTTTAAGCAAAAAAAGCCGCAATATTAGCTTTATTGTTATTATTTTTAATTGTGTTTTAAGATTTATATAGAAGTTAAAATTATAAAAATTATGTTAAAATAAACAAAAAATACAATAAAAAAAAAAAAAAAAAAAATAAAAAAAAAAAAAAATAAAAAATTAAAATACTTAAAAATAAAAAGGAATAAAAAATATAATAAGTAAATAAATTAATAAAAGAAATAATAAATAAAAAAAATGTAAAATAGAAAAAATATATAAAATAAAAAAAATATATAAAATAAAAGAAATATAAAATAAAAAAAAAGTAAAAATTTAACTATATTAAAAGAACTTTTTGCATAAAATATTGCTACAAAATGTTTTTTTAAACGTAACTAAAGTATAAAAAAAGCTTCTAAACAAAACTATAATATATAAAACACAACAGCAGAAACTTTTTTTATAGTTTTTTTACGCTTGCAAAATTTTCTATAAAAGCAAACATAAGCACAAAAAGTTAATCTATATCTATTTTTAAAAAAAAAAATAATTACTTTTTTATACTACTTATAATAATAGATTTATTAGCATATTTAAGTAAGCATGTAATTTTTAGTGCATGTAGCACTTTTAATAACTTATATACGTAAATAATAAAATATTTTTAGCTTTTTTTTCTTTTTTGCCTTTAAACTTGTTGTAGTTATAGCATAGTTATGCTTTGTTTTTTTATTTTATTTTATTTTCGTTTATTTTTTTCTTTTTTTTTTTTAGTATATATTTTTTTGCTATTTTTTTTTTACTATTTTGTTTTCTGTGTTTTTTTAATACACTAAAACTACAAAGTACGTATGCTTTAATAATAGATTTTAAAGCAAAAAAGTTTGCAAAATAACTATTACTTTTATACTTTTGCTTTTTTTTTGCATAAAAGAAGTTTTAATACTGCACTATAGCGCTAACTTTAAATTGTTTTATTATTTAACTAATTAAAAATTATAACAAGAAAATTTAGCTTTTTTTTTAATTTATATATAACTAGTAGCACTTATAGCAAACATACGTTTTGCTTTTTATTTATGTTACATTTCTTTATTAATGCTAGCAAAAAATATAGTTATAAATTATAACTATATATACGCACTTATTTTTTAATGCATTTTTATATATATATGCTATTTTTATTTAAGAGCTTTTTTTTTTAAAAGAACTATACGTTATAAGCTGTTTTATAAGCTTAATTGTTTTTTTTTTTTTTTTTAATTATATGTTTAAATAATAAAGCAAAGCTAACTTTTTTTTAGCTATAGCAATAAACTAAACTTTTTTTTATTTTTTTTTTACTTAAAAGCTTTTAAGCTATAGTATGTCTTATATTTAATTGTTTTTTGTTGCTTTTTTGGGGTTTTTTTTTTGTTTTATGTATTAAATTTAACTAAAAAAAAAAAAACACGCTTTATATCTATAATAAAAAAGAGCTTTTAGCTGCAATAAAAAATAAGTTAAAAAGAATTAAAAAATAACACATATTATTTAAGCTGTTTACATATAAAAAAACAAAAAATAAGTTTTAAAAAGTTAAAAAGCAATACGTATTATTTAAGCTGTTTATTATATAAAAAAACAAAAAAAGTATGTTTTATAAAGTTTTAAAGCAAAGCTTATATATAAAAAGCTTGTTTATTTGTTTTAAGCAGCAATAAATTTATAACATAAAAACGCATAGCAGTAGTAAACCTAAGTAACTTTATTAAGCATACTATTAAAAAAATATATTAGCTATTTTTTTTTTTATATATATAATATATAAAAAAACGCGTTGCTATAAAAAATAAAAGCTATTTTACTACGTATGCTATTAAAAGTACATTAGCTGTTCTTTTTTTTTTAAACATATAAAATATACTAACGTATTGCTATAATAATTTAAAAAGCAGCTTTATTTTAAACGCAAATAAAAGCATATCTATTGTTTTTTTTTTTTTTTATAAGTATTTAAATACTTAAGTATATACTACAAAAACATAATATAGCAGTAAGTATAAATAGCTTATATAAATACTTAATAAAAAATGCATATGTTTTTTTTTTTGTTTTTATATATATAATTTATAAATATATTACTACAAAAAGCATAAGCATTTTTTTTGCGCACTTTATACAAAGTATATTAGCTGTTTTTTTTGTTTTTTTTTTTACTATAGCTTACTTTGCTTTGCTATAAATTTGCTTTTTTATAAACTATTAATTAAGCATTTTTTGCTTAAAAAACTTTATTGTTTATAAAAAAGCAGATTTATAGCTTTTAATAAAATTACTATAAGCTAGCTTTACTTAATTTACTTTTTTATTAATTGTTAATTAAGCATTTTTTGCTTAAAAAACTTAATTAATAGTTAACATAAAAGTAAATTAGTTAAAGCTAGCTTACAGTAAATTTAACAACAATAATTCATTCTTTTTTTATATAAACTATAAAAAAAAAAAAAGAATTTATACTATTGCAGTATAGCTTTTTATTAGTAATGTTTCGTTTTTTTATATTATTGTTTTTTTTTTTCTTTTTGTTTATTGCTTTTAAACGTTACTAATATACAAACAAAACATTACTAAAAACTGCAATTATAATAAACTTTTTAAATAATAACGTAAATTAGTTTTGTTTTTCTATGTTATTATTCTTTTTTTTTTTTATTATTTATTGCTTTAAAACGTTACTAATATATAAACGGAATATTTTTAAAAACTGCAATTATTATAAACTTCTTAAATAATAACGTAAATTAAGCTAAAGTACTTTGCTTTGCAAGTTTATTACTAGCAATATGCTGTTTTTTTGTGTTATTATAATTATTTTTAATATTTATTGCTTTTAAACATTATTAATATAAAAACAAAATATTTTTAAAAGCTGTAATTATTATAGCGTCTTTAAATAATAACGTAAACTAAATAACTTTACTCCGTAAGCACTAAACATGTTTTTGTACTTAAAAAAAATGCTATAAGTATTTATTAAAGCGTTATAATAAACTTAATATAAAAATAACTTGTTTTTAGCTACTTTTTTCCAAATAAAAGAATTATTTAGATTGCTATAAAAGAACAACATTTAAAAACATATAAAAACAAACAAAAAAAATCCCAAAAGCGCTAATATTTAGCTAATAAAAAGCACTAAGTAAAGGCTTAAAAGCGCTAATACTTAGCAAATCAAAAGCATTAAGTAAAAGCTTAGAAAATAAAGCAGCAAACATAATGCTTTTATATTGCTAAAAATCTTAAAATGTTTGCTAACTATTTGCAATTTTTTTGTTTATTGTACTAGTATAAACAGCTGTTTTAATTGTTTTTTTTTTTTGTTTTAGATTAATGTTTTTTTATGCTTAATTTTTACTTTAATGTGCACAGCATAATTAACATAATCTTTAATATAATAGTTTAGCTTAAAAAAAACATAAAAACAGTATAAAAAGTAATAACGTTTTTACAAAACAAATAAAACAATTTTTATTAATTTTTTGCTAAGCTAAAGTGCTACAGAACAAATAAAACAAACAACTATAATGCTTTGCTAAGCTAAAGTACTATAAAACAAATAAAACAAACATTTATAATGCTTTATTAAGCCAAAATACTACAAAACAAATAAAACAAACATTAATAATGCTTTAATAAACCAAAGTGCTTACTTTATATAGATTTATAAATAGTATATTAGTATATTTCCAAAGTATATAGCAAAATATATATTTATTTATTACTAAGAACAACAAAAATAAAACTAAGGCAAAGCTTTTTTATTGCAGTTATTATTTTAAAGATAACTTTTTTGCAAAAACTACTTCGAACGTATAAAAAATGCTTAATTGCACTAGCTACTAAATAAATTAATATTACTATATATAAAAAAAATTAAACTTATTAGCTTAAAAAAAGCAAAAATATAAGCTAATATAGTTTGTTATGCTATAAACTATATTTATACATTTGTAAAAAAAACTAAACATAATTAATACTTTGTTTTTTTAAAGAATAAATTTATAGTTATTAAACAGGTTTACATACGTAAGAAGTCCGTATTATAAATATTATATAATTAAAAAAAAAAAGTTAAATAAAAAACGCAAAAACTGCATTTTAAATATAACAATATAAAAAATAAAATGTTAAATATAAAACCGTAAAAACTGCGTTATAAATAGCATACTATAAAAAAGAAAATATTAAATAAAAAACAATAAAAACTATAATTTGTAATGTTTTATATATATATACTAATAAAAGCTTTTAGTAATTTAAAAGAATTAGTTATAACATTGCTTATATTTGCTTTTTTTTTTTGTTTTTTACTTTTTGCTAATTTATATATTAGTGCTAAAAATGCTAGCTATTATTAAGTTTTTATAGCAATATGTTGCTTAGCTTTTAAATTTGTAGCAAAAAAAAAAAATAAAGCAAAAGATTTTATAAGTATTAAATTTAATATATTAGTAATAGCAAAAGCATTTTAAGCTAACGTTTTAGTGCTATAAAATAAAAAAACACTGTTTTTTTTTGCTGTACTTTAATAACTTATTATAGTACTACAGCATAAAAGTTTTTATAGCAGTTTTTTAGAAGCGCTAAAAAAAAAATTTTTATAAACATATTTTGCGTACTAAGTTTAAACGCTAGTTTTATTATAGCTATTTATAAAATTAGTATGCTACTTATAGCTTTAAGCTTTAGTAATAAAATATAAGCAAAATTTGCGTTATTTATTTATTATGCTTTTTTATTTAAGCTAAAAAAATACTAGTTAATAAACGCAAGCTAAAATAAATCATTTATAAATTTTAATAAAAAAAGCAGCATTTATAGCAAACTAAGCTTTTAGCGTTTAGTATTCCGTTTTTTATGTTTTTTGGTTTGCTTTATATAAGCAGCGTTATATATTGTTAAATTAAATACTTTACGTGTTTTAGCACAAATTTCCGATTTATTTTTATTTTATTTTTTAAAAAAGCTATTTTTAAAGTATTTTAAAAGCTTTTAAGTACAGTTTTTTAGCAAAAAGCTAGCTTACTTAACAAAGTATTAAAAAGCACTAAAAATATTAAAATATAATTACTTAGCTAAAACATTATTAACTTTTTATTTTTTATTAAAGTACTTTTTTTTAAAATTTATAAAAGTTATAAAAAGATTGTTTTTGTTTTTATTTTTGTTTTTATTTTTATTATTTTTTTGCTAAAAAACATCTTTTGTTATAAAAACAAAACTTAGTAAAACTTTAAGCAATATATTATAGTAGCAAATAAAAATAACTTTTGTTTATTAATAAAAAAAACTAAAAATAAATATTAAAAATTATAAACTTTTAAAATTAGCAGAAAAAAAAAAGTAATAAAATAAAAACTAAAAGTTATAAAAAATAGCAATAGTAATAGCTATAATGCTAGCAGCAATAATAGCAGCAGTAATAGCAATAATAATAGCAATAATAATAATAGTAGTAATAACAATAATAATAGCAGTAATAATAATAGTAGTACATAAGAAATAAATGTAAATAAATAAAAGTACTATTATGCAAACATAGCAATAATAGCAAAAAATGCAGCTAGTTTTATTAAGCTGTTTTAAAAAAAATATATTCTTTTGTTATATTATATTATTAATAAATCATTAAAAATAGTAAAATATATAGTTATGCTAATAATAGTGCATTAATATAATAAATAAATTAAAAAGGTTAAATAGCAAAAGTAACGTATATAAAAAAAGTAAAAAGTATAGCTTAAAATATAGCAAAAAAAGTACAATGCTATTATATGTTTATAAATTACAATAAATGCTACTTTTTTGCTATATTTTTATTTATAAAAATATGTTAGTATATAAATAAAAAAGCTAAAACTAGTTATAAAAGTTTATAAAAAATCTAAAGCTATATACTATTAGGTTAATAAAAACATTCAAAATATATACTTTTGCTATTTATTTACTTTTTTAGTATTGCTTTAATAAAAAAAAAAAAACCAGTAAAAAAAAAAATTATTAAATATAGCAAAGCAAACTAAAAAATATAATTATTAAAATAAATAATGCTAAAATTGCAGTAAAAAAAGCTTTGCTAAAATAAGCTTATAATTTTAACTAAAAAGTAACCTAAATTAAAAAGCTAAATATATGCAGAACAAAAAAAAAGGTATAGCTAGGTTTTAAGCGTTTTATATACTAAGTTATAACACTAAAAAAAGCAATTTACTACTAAAAAAACGCGTAGTTTTTATTTTTTTTTTATTTTTTATGCTATACTAAATTAAAACACTAAAAAAAGCAATTTATTACTAAAAAAACGGATAAAGTTAATTTTTTTTTTATTTTTTGTGCTATATTAAACAAACTATATTATGTGCTAATTGCTTATAATGCTGCAATAAAAGCATTTTTTTTCTAAATATAACGTATATATATGTAATAGCAAATTTTCTTAAATTCTAAGCACGTTAGTAAACTATAATGCTTTTTTTACTAAACAGTTGTTTGTTTAAAGCTTAAAATTAGCTTGTTTTTAAAGTGCAAAACCAAAAAAAAATCTTTAGGTTTTAGTAACGTTATAACAGCATAAAAACAAAAAAAAAGTAATGCGTATTTTATTTATTACTTAATACTTATTATAATATATAAGTTTAAAGCATAATATAAGCTATAAACAAACTATGTTATATTATATTGCTGTATTTATATATAAAAAGCGCTTTAGCTTAGTTATAATGCTTTGTACTAAACTAAAAGCAAAAAAAAAAAAGAAAAAAAGAAAAACCAAAAAAAACTAAAAGAATTAAAACGCAAAAGTAAGCAAAAAAAGCTACAAAAACAAAAAACCTAATACGCAAAATAAAACGTACTATAAATAGCTTATTGCTTTATTTTTTTATAATATATGTGCTAAAAAAACAAAGTAAACTTTATAAGCTAAAACTTAATAAAAACGAAGTAATTATTAGCTATACGTTTTTTGCTTTGTTTTTTTTTTAACTAATTAAGAATTAAAAGAATATTATTAAGCTTTGCTTTAAAAAAAAAGCAATATAAGCTACAATATAAACATTACATTGCGCTTTTTATAAAAATATAAAACTATAAAAAACTAAATAAGCTTATATAATTTAACGTTAAATTACCTAGTTATTTAGCTTTTGTGCTACAAGGGTTAAAAAAAAGCAAAACTTTAACTAAAAAAAAAGAAAAAAGCTATAAAAAAAAAAAGCAACTTTACGGAAATCAAAAAGAAAATAAGTAGTATTTTTCTTTTTTTTTTGCTTGTATAAGTAGTGTAGTGTATATTATATATTATATTACTATATTTTACTATTACTATTGCTTTAAAAAAAAAAAAAAAAAAAACAAAAAAAATAAAAAAAACAAAAAGAAATAATACTATAAAAAATGTTAGTTGTAAACCCTTTGTCTTTTTGGCTTTATATTAAATGGCAATTTATTAAATGTGCTGCTATGCTATTCTTAAGCAGAAAATTATAGCACATTTAAAAAGCTATACTTACTAAGACTTAAAACTTAATTTTTCTGTTCCTCGGGTTAAGGTTAACAGCGTGTTTATACGTTTAACTTAGTGAAAATTTCCATTGATTTTTTTACTAACAGCTTTTATGCCTAATTATTTGCTAGCTTTACGTGCTTTTATTTTTGCAATTCGTTAGTTTAGCGTAATAGTACTTCTGCATTGCTTTATTTAAAGCTAATCATTTTTTTTTTGCTGCTTAATATACTTAATCTTTTACGTATTAACTTTTTTGCAACACTATAACTCTTTTAATGCATATTATGAAAATTCGTTTATAAATTTTATTGCTTGTTATTATTGCTTTTTTTTTTTTCTTTTTTTTTTTTTGTTTTTATTACATTTGTATTTCTGTTATAGCTTGTTTTTTTTTAAGTTGCGCGTTATTATTAAGCTTATTTTTTAATGCCTGTTTAGTGCTTATTTAGCGCTTTTTTAGCTTTTTTTTAGCGCTTTTATTTGTTGTATTGCTATTTTTGCTTGCTTTTTTTTAGCGCTTCTATTTGTTGTATTGCTATTTTTGCTTGCTTTATTGTTTTTTTTGTAGCTTAATTATTATGCTTTTATTAGCTGCTAAACATAATTAGCAAAAACGCAAAAAAGCTTAAACATAACAAATTATTAAATTAAAACAAAAAGCTGCTTAACTTTTTAGTTAATTTTATATTTTTTTTTTCAACTTGTTTTTTAATAAAAATACTTTAGCACTTATATATTTTTATGCTTTTACTTTACTGCTTTTAACTTTTAATTTGCTTTTATACTACTATTATTTTATTTGCAGCTAATTTTGCTTATTTTTTTTTTTTTTTTTTACGAACGTTTTATTTTTAACTACTTAACTTTCTTTTATTTATTTTTAAGTACTATTGCTATTTTTTACTTTTTTGTTTAAGCAATCTTTAAAACTGCTATATATAAATAGCTTTACTTTTTTAAATTTAAATAATAGCAATGCTATAAATTTTAAACTGCTTAAATTAAAACTTTTTTTCTTTTTTGCTTTTTTTGCTTGTTTTTTATTCTAAAGTTTTTTTAGTTTTAATAACTTAAGCTTTTTTAATAGCAATAAAAATAATAGCACTGTTTGAAATACTTTAAAACTAGTTATTTTTCTTTTTTTGATTTTTTTTTTGTTTTTTATGCTCTGTATTTTAAATAAGCTTATTGCTTTATTGCTTAACTTTTCTTTTACTTCATTATAGCAAAATTCCTTTGTTTTTATTGCTAGTAAAGCTTTTATTTTTAGCAAGCATTATTTTTTTGCTTTTGCTTTTTTTTCTTTATTACTAGTTTATTATAATTAGCTTAGCTAGTAGTTTTTTCTTTTATTTAATAATACGCGTTATTATATATAAAAACAAATTTTATACTTTTATTTTTATTAATGCAACTATAGTATGCTTTATTTTTTATTTTTTTTGTTTTTTTTTATTTTTATTTGTATTGTTAGCTTGTTTATATTTCTAGAACGGCCTTTAGAAAACGAAATATTTTAAGACTTAAAGTCTTTAAAAAAACTTTAAGTTTTAAAATATTTTGTTTTTTAAAAGCTTTTTTTTTTTTGTTTTTTTTAGTTTTATAGTAGTTAATCTTTTATAAGCTATTCTTTTTTTTTTTATAGTTTTTATTTTTATTCTTAGATTTATAATACTAATTTCTTTTTATAAATAAAGTAATAAATATAGCTAGCTATACATTAAAACATATAACTAATTATTTTATATAAAGCTTTTTAGCTTTTTATATTAATTCTTTAAAACAAAATAATTTTACTAACCTTTTTTTATTTTATGCTAAGCTAAAAGCACTATAAATTTCTTTTTAGCATACTTTTTTTAATGCTAATAAGCTTACGCTTTTTTTTTTATTTATTAAAGCTTTTTGTTATAATATTTATTAATAAATATATATTACTTATTAATATAACATTAATAGCTATATTATTTAGCTTTGTTTTTTTGCTGCATTTTCTTTAGCAATATTAAATTTAAGTTATTTATTTTTTTTTTAATTTACTTTTTTTTAAAATCTATATTGCATTTTTAACTTAGTAAAACCTTATAAAACCTAAAATCTGCAGTTTAGCTCTTTTAAATATAGTTTTAATAATACTATTTATTTTGTTTTTTTTTACTTTTTTTTAATTTTTAAACATTAAATTACTTATTTATTATTTAAAATATAAAAACAGTTCGTAAAGAACTATATATTACTTGCTTTGTATGCTTTTTATTTACTTATAATTATTGCTTAATACTTTATTAGTTTTGCTTAAGCTAAAGCAAAAGCAAGCATTTAGCAAACTTTAATAAAAAGCTTTAGCTTTTTTTAATATATTTAGTTGTAATATATTATTTTATATAAATATATAAAACTATTTTAAAACTACTTTAAAACTTTATATAACTAATATTTGTTTGGTTATTTTGCTAGCTTTATTTTTTTTTATAAAAACATAATATTAAAAATATAACTATAAGCTATTTAGCAAAAAATGCCTTGTAAAAATTTTATACAAACTATTTTTTAATAGTAAACTAGTAGCACTTTTACTTTAATACTATATAGGTTAACTTTGCTTTTTAAAACGTACTTTATATTATTAAACCTTTTTATTTAATTAATAATATAATATTTTTATATACTCTGCTTTATAAGTTAGCATGCTTAACTAAAAAAACGTATAATAGCAATAGTTTATTTTAAAAATATTGTTAAATTTTTTATTTATAATATTTATTTTAAAATATAAAAAAGCTAAAAATAGTAAAAATTATACTAGTTAGCTTTTAAGTTAAAAAAATAGCCTTATGCTAAATTAAATTATATAATTTTTATAAGTAGCATATATAAACACTTATAAAAAAATTTTATTTTTTTAATTTATTATAATTTAACTTGTTATTTTTTAGCTTAAATTTACTAAAATAATACTACTAAAGCAAAGCTTATTTATTAACGCAAAAAGCAGTACTACTTAATCTTTTTTTTTTTTTAACGCTTTTTAATTTTATAAAAGCTAGCTATACTATATATTATTTACTTCGTTTAATGCTTTTATATTGCTTTATTATAATATACGCTATAAATATTATATGCTTTAGTTTTATATTATAACTACTATAAACTTTTATAAACTGCTTTTTTAGTAAATTATTTGCTTATTTTTGCTAACTGATTTTATTACTTATAACTTTTTTTTTTTTGTTTTAATATGTTAGCTAAATAATTTTTTGCTTGCTTATGCTATTTGCTTTATTAAACCTATTAAAAAGCTAGCAATATTTACACTGCTTAATAATAATATACTACTAAAACAATTTATTACTACTAAATATATTAAATATATGCTTACTAACTAAGTATTGCTTACTTTTTTTAAGCAAACTTACATTAATAATATTTTTTTTTAAGTATTATAGCTATAATATATTACTTAAAATTGCTATATAGCTAACAAGTTAAAAAAGCTATTATAAAAGCTTAGCTTAAAAAACGTAATACAAAAGTATAGCATGCTATAAGTACTAAATAATATATTTAAGTAGCATATTTTCTAACTTACAAATTATGCTTTAAAAAAGCTTCTTTTATTTTTTTTTAAGCGTTAAAATTAACTAAAAGTAATTTAGCAAAATATAACGCAAAGTATACTTAATATAAATAAGCAGTTTAAAACAATACTACTAAAGAACTTTTAAAACATTATTAATTATGCTACTATTTTTACTAAATATTATAAAGCATAATTACTATATAGTAAAACTTTTAAGCTTACATTATAATTAATTGTTTATATATATAACTTAAAGTTTTTTAAAGCTTATAAGCTATATTTTAAAAAGCTTAAGCTTTTTTACTAAAAATAATATAATATTTTATATAAAAGCTAGTTAAACTATATATAAAGCTATTTTTAATTTTTTAGCTTACTTAATGTTTACTGCATTTATTTTTAAGTTTTTGCTGCTTTAAGCAAAACTAAAGTTAAAAGCCTTTAAGCAAAAAAAATAGCACTATTTAATAACGCTAACTTTTTACTTTCTGCTTTTATATAACAGCAAAAACTAAAAACAAAAACTTATAACTTTAGCAACTATAATATAAATAAACGCTAAAGCTAGTTTATATATATAGTATTAATGTTTAGCGCTTTAAATAACTATGCTAGTTAATTAAGCAAAAGCTTTACTTTTTAATATTACAAAGTTTAAAAAGTTTAGTTTATTATATTTACTAGTAAAAACATTATATGCTTATTTTTTAATAACTAGTTTAACTATTATTAAACGTATGCTAACTTTTATATTTTTATTACGCTAAACTTTAAAAAAACTAAGTTTTTTTATGTTTAATTATTTAAGCGTATTGCTATACAATTAGATTTTTTTAGTTTTAAGTATAGCTGCTTAAAGCTATTATACTATTACATAATAAAAAAAAAGCTATTATATAACAATATAAGTTATTTATTTAAAAAAGCCTTAATAATTACTATATTAATATACTTATTGCTATTATTTAATTAAGTTTACAATACTACTATATAAGCATGCTATAATATATATTAATATGTTATAATATTTATGCAATAAAAACGTAATGCTTTTTATTTTAGCTTTAACGCTATGCTTTAATATTTATTTAATTATTGTAGCAAAAGTTCTTTACGTATGTTTTTTAAACAGCTTTTTTATATACTTACTAAATAATTTACTATGTTTTTTTAACTACGTATATTCTGCTTTAGCACATTTTTTAATGCTATAAAACTACTATTTTTTTTTGTTAATTTATTAGTGCAGCTTAAACTAAAAAACTTAAAAACTAATAGTTTAATACTAGCATTTAAGTTATTATACTAAATAAGCATATTAGCAAAAAAAATCTTTATAAAATATATAGCATTATATAAAAAGCTAAACATAAAATTAACTATATAACATAAGCTAGCAAAAAAGCTAACTAACAGCAATAAAACTAACAAAAAAAAAAACAAAATAAACGTTATAAATAATACAAAGCTAAAAACAAATAATAGTTATAATTTTAATAATTATAAGTAGCTATAATAAAACTTAAAACTAAAGCAAAACTAATAAAAGCTACTAAAAATAAAATATTTAAAACTATATAGTAATTATACTTTAGCTTATTTTTTAATATGTAAAAACTAATATAAAATAATATTGTTTTTAAAAAAAACTTAGTATGCTAAAAAAATAACCTAAAATAATTTAAATTGTTATTATTTTAGTAATATTTATTTTTTTAAAAACTTATGTAATATTGCTTTAAATAGCTTATATAGCATTATTACTAACTATTAGTTCTTTATATAGTATTGCTTTTTTTTTTAAGTTTTTTATAATATTGTTTGTTTTTTATTTAAAAGGTTTATGTTATATTATTATTTATAAAACATAACCTATATAGTATTAAATTTTCTACATAAAGTTTAATTTTATTTATGTTGCATTAAAAACTGCAGTAATAAAATTTATTAGTTATAAAAGCAATATAACGTATATATATAGCTAAAAATATATATAGCTTTTTTATTTACTATAATCTTTATAGCATATAATAAATATACTACTGCTTTTTATATTTATTTTAAACGTAATATTTTTTTATTTTAACTATTTTGTTATGTTTAGTTTTATAAAAGTTTACTAATATACTTTTTAAAAGAAATATAAATACTTAAAAAAACAATTATAGTTTATATAAGCACATTTAGCATATAATTTTGCTAAGCTAATATTTACTTTTATGTAATATTTTGCTGTTCTTTAAGTTTGCTTAAAAACAAAAAGCTTAAAGTTAGTAATGTTGTTTTTTTTAACGTTTGCTTAGCACGTATTTAGACCTTTGCTTTTTTAAACAAAAAAAGTAAGCTTAAAAGCTTAAAAAAACAAAGCTTTAGCAAAAAAAGCGTTAGCTTGCGTATTATTTATATTGTTAGCTATAGTGTTCTGCTTTTTTTTAGCAGCTAAAAAAAATGCAAAAATGTATTGCTTGTTATAATAAAAATACTAAGCTTAGCTTTACAAAAAAAATGTTTTAAGTGCTACAGTAATTAATATAGCTTTTAAAAGCAGCAAGCTTTTTTTTATAAATTTATACTTAATAAAAGGTTTTTGCTTTTTTATATAAAATATAGCTATTTTGCCTTTGTTAGTACGCTATATATTATGCTTACTTTTGTTAGCATATTAAAAATGCTATAATTTTTTTTGTTAAATTATTAGCTGCTATTATTACTTAGCTATAATTACTTTTGTTATATGTTATAACTGCTTTTATTAATATATTAGTAGCTATTATTATACTAATTATGCTATTTTTTTATGCATTTATAAAATGCTTAGTATATATAATTAATAAAATATATAATTTTTTGTTTTATATTTTTTATATTATTTACTAATTTCTTTTACTAGGGTTTTTTTTTTTTAACTTTATTAAGCTTTTATTTTATTACATAATTTTTGTTTATACTATACGTATTATAAATATAAAAACTTTATTAAAAAAATCTTAAAGTAAAGCAAAAAGTTATTATATAAAGCAAATTATTACATTTAAGAACTTTATATATACTTTTTTGCAAAAAAAGCTAATTTTTATTTTCTATTGCTTTTAAAATACAAAAAATCTTATAAATAAACAAAAAAAGCTTTTAAATTAACATAAAACAGCACAACATTAATATAAAGCAGCACAAAAGCATTAAAAAACACATAAAATTATATTGCTTTACTTTTGTTAGTTTACTAGTTTTATTGCTATTGTTTCTGTTTATATATTAATTATTAGTTTTCTGGAATTTTATAATGTTTTTTTATTAAGCGTTAAACTTAGCTTTTTAAAATAGCAGCAAAATAACTAAATTAAATATAGCATAACTGCTTTAGTTAATATATTAGTTCTGCTGCTATAGCTTATATTATAAAGCTAATTCTTAAGTAAAACTATTATTATACTAAACTTAAAAGTAAAAGTATTTTTTGTTTTAAAATCTAAAACTAGAAAAATTGCTTAGTTTTTGTTTAGTTTTTTATAGCAGCTTAAAAAAGATTTTTAATTTGTAAAAGCAAAATAGCTTTTCTTTTTAATACGCAAAACTATTTCTAATAATTTTTGTTTTACGTAGTATAGTTTTAATGTTTTATAGCATAATATGTATAAAAATAGCAAAAAATGTTTAGCAGGTTTGCTATAGTTTAAAACGCAAAAATCTTTAGTTCCAAAAATAAAACAAAAAAAATTCCTTAAATATTTTTTATTCTTTAATAGCAGTCTAAAATATAAAAATATCTGTTTTTAAAATACAACTTAAAAATATAATAATTTTTATTTTTTAACTAAAACTTTAGTTTTTAGCAACTTTTTAATAGTAGCTTAAAATCTTAATTTTAAAATTAAAACTAAAAAAATTGCATAAGTTTTATTAACTTTTTAGCAGTAGCTTAAAATTTTAGCTTTAAAACTAAGATTTTAGTTTTTTTTAACTTTTTAGTAGCAGCCTACAATTTTAGCTTTAAAATATAAACTAAAAAAATTGCTTAGTTTTTTTTAACTTTTTTTTAGTAGCTTAAAATATAAAAATCTTTACTTTTAAAAACAAAACTATAAAAAGCTTTAATAATTAATATATTACTTATTTTAAAACAAATAAAGCTTACTGCTAAATATGTTTTATTTTATTTAAGTTGTTTTTTAAAAAAATTACTAAATAAAAATTTTGCTGTTTTATTATTTATAGTTTTAGTAGCTAAAGCTATTTTTTAAAAGTTAATATAAGACTTTTTATAGTTATTTATTATAGCTAATTAAGCTATAGCTAATTAAGCTGCATTAAAGTTTTGTATTTTTTTGTTATTTTATTATTTATAGCGCTAGTAATTAAAACTACTATTTAAAAGCTAATGCAAAACTTTATATAGTTGTTTACTATAACTAATTAAGCTATAGCTAATTAAGCTATATTTAAGTTTTAAATATTTAGCTTTTATATATAACAAATTAGCATTATATTATATAAAACTGCTTAAAAAATAAGCTACTTGCTAATTACTTGTTTTTTTAGCATTTTTTATAAAGCTAAGCAAAAAATTTAATAAAAACAAAAAGTTTTTATATATACTAAGTTAGCTATTATAGCACTAATAAAAAAAGTGTTTGCTTTTTTATATAAAAGAAAAAACGTTATTAAGCAGCTAGTTTTTTATAGAAATAATTACTATTGTTATAAAATCTTAGCAAAAAAGGTATTGATATTTAAAAAAAATTAAAAGCGCAAGTTTTAGTAAATTTCTTTTTAAGCAAAAAAAGCCGCAATATTGGCCTTATTATTATTACTTTTAATTATATCTTAAGATCTGTATAAAAGTTAAAATTGTAAAAACTATGTTAAAATAAATAAAGAAAAAAATAAAAAAAAAAAAAGAAAGAAAATAAAAAAAAAAAAAAATAAAAGATCAAAATACTTAAAGATAAAAAAAAATAAAAAATATAATAAGTAAATAAATCAATAAAAAAAATAGTAAATAAAAAGAATATAAAATAAAAAGAATATATTAAATAAAAAAAATATATAAAATAAAAAGGATATAAAATAAAAAAGATATAAAATAAAGGAAAAATAAAAATTTAACTATATTAAAAGAACTTTTTGTATAAAATATTACTATAAAATGTTTTTTTAAACGTAACCAAAATATAAAAAAAGCTTTTAAACAAAACTACAACATATAAAACGCAATAGCAAAAACTTTTTTTATAGTTCTTTTACGCTTGCAAAATTTTCTATAAAAGCAAGCATAAGCACAAAAAGTTAATTTATATTTATTTCCAAAAAAAAAAGCAATTACTTTTTTGTACTACTTATAATAATAAATCTATTAGCATATTTAAGTAAACATATAATTTTTAGTATATATAGTACTTTTAATAACTTATATACATAAATAATAAAATACTTTTAGCTTTTTTTTTCTTTTTGTTTTTAAACTTGTTATAGTTATAGCATAGTTATGCTTTGTTTTTTTATTTTATTTTATTTTCGTTTATTTTTTTTTTTTCTTTTTTTAATGTATATTTTTTTGCTATTTTTTTTTTACTATTTTGTTTCTTATGTTTCTTTAATGCATTAAAACTACAAAGTACATATGCTTTAATAATAGATTTTAAAGCAAAAAAGTCTGCAAAATAATTACTACTTTTGTACTTTTGCTTTTTTTCTGCATAAAAAAAGTTTTAATACTGCACTATAGTGCTAACTTTAAATTGTTTTATTATTTAATTAACTAAAGATTATAACAAAAAAATCTAGCTTTTTTTTTAATTTATATGCAACTAGTAGTACTTATAGCAAACATACATTTTGCTTTTTATTTATGCTACACTTTTTTATTAATGCTAGCAAAAAACATAATTATAAACTATAACTATATATACGCACTTGTTTTTTAACGCATTTTTATATATGTATACTATTTTTATTTAAAAGCTTTTTTTTTTAAAAGAACTACATGCTATAAGCTATTTTATAAGCTTAATTGTTTTTTTTTTTTCTTTTAACTACATGTTTAAATAGTAAAGCAAAGCTAATTTCCTTTTAGCTATAGCAGTAAACTAAACTTTTTTTTATTTTTTTTTTACTTGAAAGCTTTTAAGCTATAGCATGTTTTATATTTAATTATTTTTTGTTGCTTTTTTAAGGTTTTTTTTTTGTTTTATATATCAAATTTAACTAGAAAAAAAAAAACACGCTTTATATTTATAATAAACAAAAGCTTTTAGCTATAATAAAAAATAAGTTAAAAAAAGTTAAAAAGCAACATATATTATTTAAGCTGTTTACGTATAGAAAAACAGAAAATAAGTTTTAAAAAGTTAAAAAGCAACGCATATTATTTAAGCTGTTTATTGTATAAAAAAACAAAAAAAGTATGTTTTATAAAGTTTTAAAGCAAAACTTATATATAAAAAGCTTTTTTATTTGTTTTAAGCAGCAATAAGTTTATAATATAAAAACGCATAGTAGTAATAAGCCTAAGTAACTTTATTAAGCATATTATTAAAAAAGTACATTAGCTGTTTTTTTTTTTATATATATAATATATAAAAAAACGTATTACTACAGAAAACAAAAGTTACTTTACTATATATACTATTAAAAGTACATTAGCTGTTCTTTTTTCTTTAAATATACAAAATATATAAACGTATTACTATAGCAACCTAAAAAGCAGCTTTATTTTAAACGTAAATAAAAGCATATTTATTGTTTTTTCTTTTTTTTTATAAATACTTAAATACTTAAGTAAATATTATAAAAACGTAGTATAACAATAAGCATAAGTAGCTTATATAAATACTTAATATAAAATATATGTGTTTTTTCTTTTATTTTTATGCATATAATTTATAAACGTATTATTACAAAAAGCATAAGCACTTTTTTTGTGCATTTTATACAAAGTATATTAGCTGTTTTTTTTGTTTTTTTTTCTACTATAGCTTACTTTGCTTTATTATAGATTTGCTTTTTTATAAACTGTTAACTAAGCATTTTTTGCTTAAAGAACTTTATTATTTATAAAAAAGCAAATCTATAGCTTTTAATAAAATTACTATAAGCTAGCTTTATTTAATTTGCTTTTTTATTAACTATTAATTAAATATTTTTTGCTTAAAAAACTTAGTTAATAGTTAATATAAAAATAAATTAGTTAAAGCTAGCTTATAGTAAACTTAATAACAGTAATTTATTTCTTTTTTATATAAACTATAAAAAAAAAAAAAGAATTTGTATTACTATAGCACAGCTTTTTACTAGTAATGTTTTATTTTTTTATATTATTGTTTTTTTTTTTCTTTTTTGTTTATTGCTTTTAAACGTTACTAATATATAAACAAAACATTACTAAAAACCGCAATTATAATAAACTTCTTAAATAATAACATAAACTAGTTTTATTTTTTTATATTATTGTTTTTTTTTTTCTTTACTATTTATTGCTTTAAAACGTTACTAATATATAAACAGAATATTTCTAAAAACTACAATTATTATAAACTTTTTAGATAATAATATAAACTAAGCTAAAGTATTTTGCTTTATAAGCTTATTACTAGCAACGTTTTGTTTTTTTATATTATTATAATTATTTTTACTATTTATTACTTTTAAACATTACTAATATACAAACAAAATATCTTTAAAAACTATAATTATAATAAACTTTTTAAATAATAACGTAAACTAAGCTAAAGTACTTTGCTTTGCAAGCTTATTACTAATAACGTTTTGTTTTTTTGTATTATTATAATTATTTTTAATATTTATTGCTTTTAAACATTATTAATATAAAAACAAAATATTTCTAAAAGCTATAATTACTATAGCATTTTTAAATAATAACATAAATTAAATAACTTTGCTTTGCAAGCATTAAACATGTTTTTATGCTTAAAAAAAATGCTATAAGCACTTATTAAAGCGTTATAGTAAACTTAGTGTAAAAATGACTTGTTTTTAGCTACTTTTCTTTAAGTAAAGAAATTATTTAGATTGCTATAAAAAAACAACATTTAAAAACATATAAAAACAAATAAAAAAAATCCTAAAAGCGCTAATATTTAGCTAATAAAAAGCACTAAATAAAAACTTAAAAGCACTAATACTTAATAAATCAAAAGCATTAAATAAAAGCCTAAAAAATAAAGCAGTAAACATAGCACTTTTATATTACTAAAAACTCTAAAATGTTTGCTAACTACTTGCGATTTTTTTGTTCGTTATATTAGTACAAATAGCTATTTTAATTGTTTTTTTTTTTTGTTTTAAATTAAGGTTTTTTTATGCTTAATTTTTATTTTAACGTATATAGTATAACTAACATAATCTTTAATATAATAGTTTAGCTTAAAAAAAAACGTAAAAATAGTATAAAAAGTAATAGCATTTTTACAAAACAAATAAAACAATTTTTATTAATTTTTTGCTAAGCTAAAATACTACAAAATAAATAAAACAAACAACTATAATGCTTTGCTAAGCTAAAATGCTATAAAACAAATAAAACAAACATTTATAATGCTTTGCTAAGCTAAAGTACTACAAAATAAATAAAATAAATAATAATAATGCTTTAATATGCTAAAATGCTTACTTTATATAAATTTATAAATAATATATTAATGTATTTTTAAAGTATATAATAAAATATATGTTTATTTACTACTAAAAATAATAAAAATAAAACTAAAGCAAAGCTTTTTTATTGCAGTTGTTATTTTAAAGATAACTTTTTTGCAAAAACTACTTTAAACGTATAAAAAATGCCTAATTATATTAGCTATTAAATAAATTAATATTACTATATATAAAAAAAACTAAACTTGCTAGTTTAAAAAAAGCAAAAATATAAGCTAATATAGTTTGCTATGCTATAAACTATATTTATACATTCGTAAAAAAAACTAAACGTAATTAATACTTTATTCTTTAAAAAAATAAATTTATAGTTATTAAATAAGTTTACATACATAAAAAGTCCGCATTATAAATATTATACAATTAAAAAAAAAAAGTTAAATAAAAAACTGCAAAAATTGCATTTTAAATATAACACTATAAAAAATAAAATATTAAATATAAAACCGCAGAAATTGCATTATAAATAGCATACTATAAAAAAAAAATATTAAATAAAAAACAATAAAAACTATAATTTGCAATGTTTTATATATGTATACTAATAAAAACTTTTAATAGCTTAAAAAAATCAGCTATAATATTGCTTATATTTGCTTTTTTTTTTTTTGTTTTTTATTTTCTGTTAATTTATATATTAGTGCTAAAAATGCTAGCTATTATTAAGTTTTTATAGCAATATATTGCTTAGCTTTTAAATTTGTAGCAAAAAAAAAAAATAAAACAAAAGATCTTATAAGTATTAAATTTAATATATTAGTAATAGCAAAAATATTTTAAGCTAACATTTTAGTGCTACAAAATAAAAAAACATTGCTTTTTTTTGCTGTACTTTAATAATTTGTTATAATGCTATAGCATAAAAGTTTTTATAGCAGTTTTTTAAAAGCGCTAAAAAAAAGATTTTTATAAACATGTTTTACGTGTTAAGTTTAAACGTTAGCTTTATTATAACTATTTATAAAATTAGTGTACTACTTATAGCTTTAAGCTTTAGTAATAAAATATAAGCAAAATTTATATTGTTTATTTATTATGCTTTTTTATTTAAGCTAAAAAAATACTAGTTAATAAACATAAGCTAAAATAAATTATTTATAAATTTTAGTAATTTTTTTGTTTTTTAAGTTAAAGTTAGCAGTATGTTTATATGTTTAATTTAATAAAAATTTTTATTAATTTTTTTACTAATAGTTTTTATGCTTAATTATTTACTAGTTTTGCGTGCTTTTATTTTTATAATTTGCTAGCTTAACGTAATAATACTTTTATATTGCTTTATTTAAAGCTAATTATTTTTTTTTTGCTGCTTAATATACTTAATTTTCTATATATTAACTTTTTTGCAATACTATAACCCTTTTAATGCACATTATAAAAATTTGTTTATAAATTTTATTGCTTATTATTATTGCTTTTTTTTTTTTTTTTTTTTTTTTGTTTTTATTACATTTATATTTTTGTTATAGCTTGTTTTTTTTTAAGTTATGCGCTATTATGAAGCTTATTTTCTAATGCTTGTTTAATGCTTATTTAGCGCTTTTTTAGCTTTTTTTTAGCGCTTTTACTTGTTATATTACTATTTTTGCTTGCTTTTTTTAGCGCTTTTATTTGTTGTATTGCTATTTGTGCTCGTTTTACTGTTTTTTTTGTAGCTTAATTATTATATTTTTATTAGCTATTAAACATAATTAGCAAAAACGCAAAAAAGCTTAAGCATAACAAATTATTAAACTAAAACAAAAAGCTGTTTAACTTTTTAGTTAATTTTATATTCTTTTTTTTAACCTGTTTTTTAATAAGAACATTTTAGCATTTATATACTTTTATGCTTTTATTTTACTGCTTTTAACTTTTAATTTGCTTTTATATTACTATTATTTTATTTGCAGCTAATTTTGCTTATTTTTTTTTTTTTTCTATAAATATTTCGTTTTTAACTATTTAACTTTTTTTTATTTATTTTTAAGTGCTATTACTACTTTTTATTTTTTTGTTTAAGCAATCTTTAAAACTACTATATATAAATAGCTTTGCTTTTTTAAATTTAAACAATAGTAATACTATAAATTTTAAACTGCTTAAACTAAAACTTTTTCTTTTTTTTGCTTTTTTTGCTTGTTTTTTATTTTAAAGTTTTTTTAGTTTTAATAACCTAAGCTTTTTTAATAGCAACAAAAGTAATAGTACTATTTTAAACGCTTTAAAACTAATTATTTCTTTTTTTTTGATTTTTTTTTTGTTTTTTATGCTTTATATTTTAAATAAGCTTGTTGCTTTATTGCTTAATCTTTTTTTTATTTTATTACAGCAAAATCTCTTTGTTTTTATTGCTAATAAAGCTTTTATTTTTAGCAAGCATTGTTTTTTTGCTTTTGCTTTTTTTTTTTTATTACTAGTTTATTATAATTAGCTTAGCTAGCAGTTTTTCTTTTTATTTAATAATATGCATTATTACATACAAAAACAAATTCTATACTTTTACTTTTATTAATGCAACTATAGTATGCTTTATTTTTTGTTCTTTTTGTTTTTTTTTATTTTTGTTTATATTGTTAGCCTGTTTATATTTTTAAAACAGCCTTTAAAAAACAAAATATTTTAAAACTTAAAGTCTTTAAAAAAACTTTAAGTTTTAAAATATTTTGTTTTCTAAAAGCTTTTTTTCTTTTGTTTTTTTTAGTTTTAAAGTAGTTAGTTTTTTATAAGCTATCCTTTTTCTTTTTATAGTTTTTATTTTCATTTTTAGATTTATAATACTAATTTTTTTTTATAAATAAAGTAATAAATATAGCTAGCTATACATTAAAACATATAACTAATCATTTTATATAAAGCTTTTTAGCTTTTTATATTAATTCTTTAAAACAAAATAATTTTACTAACTTTTTTTTATTTTATGCTAAGCTAAAAGCGCTATAAATTCTTTTTTAGTATACTTTTTTTAATGCTAATAAGCTTACGCTTTTTTTTTTGTTTACTAAAGCCTTTTATTATAATATTTATTAATAAATGTATATTATTTGTTAATATAACATTAATAGCTATATTATTTAGCTTTGTTTTTTTGCTGCATTTTTTTTAGTAATATTAAATTTAAATTATTTACTTTTTTTTTAATTTACTTTTTTTTAAAATTTATACTGCATTTTTAACTCGGTAAAACCTTATAAAACTTAAAATTTGCAGCTTAGCTTTTTTAAATACAGTTCTAATAATACTGTTTATTTTGTTTTTTTTTACTTTTTTTTAATTTTTAAACATTAAACTACTTACTTGCTATTTAAAATATAAAAATAGTTCATAAAAAACTATATATTATTTACTTTGTATGCTTTTTGTTTATTTATAATTATTGCTTAATACTTTATTAGTTTTACTTAAGCTAAAGCAAAAGTAAACATTTAGCAAGCTTTAGCAAAAAGCTTTAGCTTTTTTTAGTATACTTAGTTATAGTATGCTATTTTATATAAATATATAAAACTATTTTAAAACTACTTTAAAACTTTATATAACTAGTATTTGTTCGGCTATTTTATTAGCTTTATTTTTTTTTTATAAAAATATAATATTAAAAATATAATTATAAGTTATTTAGCAGAAAATGCTCTGCAAAAATTTTATATAAACTATTTTTTAATAGTAAACTAGCAGCACTTTTACTTTAACGCTACATAAATTAACTTTGCTTTTTAAAATATGCTTTATATTATTAAACCTTTTTACTTAACTAATAATATAATACCTTTATATACTTTGCTTTATAAGTTAGCATGTTTAGCTAAAAAAGCATATAATAATAATAGCTTATTTTAAAAATATTGTTAAATTTTTTATTTGCAATACTTGTTTTAAAATATAAAAAAGCTAAAAATAATAAAAACTATGCTAGCTAGCTTTTAAGTTAAAAAAATAGCTTTATGCTAAATTAAATTGTATAATTTTTATAAGCAGCATATATAAATATTTATAAAAGGATTTTATCTTTTTAATTTACTGCAGTTTAATTTGTTATTTTTTAGCTTAAACTTATTAAAATAATACTATTAAAGCAAAGCTTACTTATTAATACAAAAAGCAGTACTACTTAATTTTTTTTTTTTTTTAATGCTTTTTAGTTTTATAAAAGCTAGCTATACTATATATTATTTATTTTGTTTAACGCTTTTATATTGCTTTACTATAATATACGCTATAAATATTATATGCTTTAGTTTTATATTATAACTGCTATAAACTTTTATAAACTGCTTTTTTAGCAAATTATTTGCTTATTTTTACTAATTAATTTTACTACTTATAACTTTTTTTTTTTTGTTTTAATATACTAATTAAATAATTTTTTGCTTGCTTATATTGTTTGCTTTATTAAGCCTATTAAAAAACTAGCAATATTTATACTACTTAATAGTAATATATTATTAAAGTAGTTTATTATTACTAAATATACTAAATATATGTTTACTAATTAAATATTGCTTACTTTTTTTAAGCAAACTTATATTAGTAGTATTTTTTTTTAAGTATTATAGCTATAATATACTACTTAAAATTACTGCATAGCTAACAAATTAAAAAAGCTATTATAAAAGCTTAGCTTAAAAAACATAATGCAAAAATATAATATATTATAAGTGCTAAATAATATATTTAAGTAATATATTTTTTAACTTATAAATTATGCTTTAAAAAAGCTTTTTTTATTTTTTTTTAAGCGTTAAAATTAACTAAAAATAATCTAGCAAAATATAACATAAAATATACTTAATATAAATAAGCAATTTAAAACAACGCTATTAAAAAACTTTTAAAACATTGCTAACTATGCTATTATTTTTGCTAAACACTATAAAGCATAACTACTATATAGCAAAACTTTTAAGCTTGCATTATAATTAGTTATTTATATATATAACCTAAAGTTTTTTAAAGCTTATAAGCTATATTTTAAAAAGTTTAAGCTTTTTTATTAAAAATAATATAATATTTTATATAAAAGCTAGCTAAACTATATATAAAGCTACTTTTAACTTTTTAGCTTATTTAATGTTTACTATATTTATTTTTAAGTTTTTATTACTTTAAGCAAAACTAAAGTTAAAAGCTTTTAAGCAAAAAAAACAGCGCTATTTAATAATGCTAACTTTTTACTTTTTGTTTTTATATAATAGCAAAAACTAAAAATAAAAACTTATAACTTTAGCAATTATAATATAAATAAACGCTAAAGCTAATTTATATATCTAACATTAATGCTTAATGCTTTAAATAATTATATTAATTAGTTAAGCAAAAGCTTTATTTTTTAATATTACAAGGTTTAAAAAGCTTAGCTTGTTATATTTATTAGCAAAAACATTATATGTTTGTTTTTTAATAACTAGTTTAACTATTATTAAACGTATGCTAGCTTTTATATTTTTGTTATGCTAAACTTTAAAAAAACTAAGTTTTTTTATGTTTAATTATTTAAGCATATTATTACGTAGTTAAATTTTTTTAGTTTTAAGTATAGCTGCTTAAAGCTATTGTGCTATAACATAATAAAAAAAAAGCTATTATATAATAATATAAGTTATTTATTTAAAAAAGCCTTAATAGCTACTATATTAACATATTTGTTATTATTACTTAATTAAGTTTGTAATGCTGCTATATAAGCATGCTATAATATATATTAATATGCTATAATATTTATGCAATAAAAACGCAATACTTTTTACTTTAGTTTTAATGCTATGCTTTAATATTTATTTAACTATTATAGCAAAAGTTCTTTATGCATGTTTTTTGAACAGCTTTTTTATATATTTATTAAGCAACTTATTATATTTTTTTAATTATATATATTTTGCTTTAATACATTTTTTAATGCTGTAAAACTGCTATTTTTTTTTATTAACTTATTAGCGTAGCTTAAACTAAAAAACTTAAAAGCTAATAGCTTAATATTAATATTTAAGTTATTATATTAAATAAGCCTATTAGCAAAAAAAATCTTTATAAAATATGTAGCATTATATAAAAAGCTAAACATAACGCTAACTATATAGCATAAGCTAGCAAAAAAACTAACTAATAGCAGTAAAACTAGCAAAAAAAAAAACAAAATAAACGTTATAAATAATACAAAGCTAAAAATAAACAATAGTTATAATTCTAGTAATTATAAATAGCTATAATAAAACTTAAAACTAAAGCAAAACTAATAAAAGCTACTAGAAATAAAATATTTAAAACTATATAGTAATTATATTTTAGCTTATCTTTTAATATATAAAAACTAATATAAAATAATATTGTTTTTAAAAAAAACTTAGCATGCTAAAAAAATAACCTAAAGTAATTTAAATTGTTATTATTTTAGTAATATTTGTTTTTTTAAAAACTTATGTAATATTGCTTTAAGTAGCTTATATAGCATTATTGCTAACTATTAATTCTTTATATAGTATTGCTTTTTTTTTTAAGTTTTTTATAATGTTGTTTGTTTTTTACTTAAAAGGTTTGCGCTATATTATTGTTTATAAAACATAACTTATATAGTATTAAATTCTTTATATAAAGTTTAATTTTATTTATGTTGCATTAAAAACTATAGCAGTAAGATTTATTAGTTATAAAAGCAATATAGCATATATATATAGCTAAAAATATATATAGCTTTTTTACTTATTATAATTTTTATAATATATAATAAACATATTATTGCTTTTTATACTTACTTTAAACGTAATATTTTTTTATTTTAATTATTTTATTATGCTTAGTTTTATAAAAGTTTACTAGTGTACTTTTTAAAAAAAATATAAATACTTAAAAAAACAATTGTAGTTTATATAAGTATATTTAGTATATAGTTTTATTAAGCTAATATTTATTTTTATGTAATATTTTGCTGTTTTTTAGGTTTGTTTAAAAATAAAAAGCTTAGAATTAGTAATGTTGTTTTTTTTAACGTTTGCTTAGCGCATATTTAAGTTTTTGCTTTTTTAAATAAAAAAAGTAAGCTTAAAAGCTTAAAAAAACAAAGCTTTAGCAAAAAAAGCGTTAGCTTGCATATTGTTTATATTGCTAGCTATAATATTTCGCTTTTTTTTAGCAGCTAAAAAAAATGTAAAAATGTATTGCTTGTTATAATAAAAATATTAAGCTTAGCTTTATAAAAAAAATGTTTTAAACGCTATAATAGTTAATATAACTTTTAAAAGCAGCAAACTTTTTTTTATAAATTTATACTTAGTAAAAAGTTTTTGCTTTTTTATATAAAATATAGCTATTTTGCTTTTATTAGTACATTATATATTATGCTTACTTTTATTAACATATTAAAAATACTATAATTCTTTTTGTTAAATTATTAGCTATTATTGTTACTTAGCTATAATTATTTTTATTATATATTATAACTACTTTTGTTAATATATTAATAACTATTGCTATATTAGCTATGCTATTTTTTTATACATTTATAAAATGCTTAATATATATAATTAATAAAATATACGATTTTTTGCTTTATATTTTTTATATTATTTACTAATTTTTTTTACTAAGGTTTTTTTTTTTTAACTTTATTAAGCTTTTATTTTATTACGTAATTCTTGTGTATATTATACGTGTTATAAGTATAAAAACCTTATTAAAAAAATCTTAAAGCAAAGCAAAAAGTTGCTATATAAAGCAAATTATTACATTTAAGAACTTTATATATACTTTTCTATAAAAAAAGCTAATTTTTATTTTTTATTGCTTTTAAAATACAAAAAATCTTATAAATAAACAAAAAAAGCTTTTAAACTAGCGTAAAATAGTATAACATTAATGTAAAGTAGCATAAAAGCATTAAAAAACATATAAAATTACTTTGCTTTGCTTTTGTTAGCTTATTAGTTTTATTGCTATTGCTTTTGTTTATATATTAATTGTTAATTTTTTGGAATTTTATAATGTTTTTTTATTAAGCGTTAAACTTAGCTTCTTAAAATAGCAGCAAAATAACTAAGTTAAATATAACATAATTACTTTAGTTAATATATTAGTTTTGTTATTATAGCTTATATTGTAAAGCTAGCTTTTAAATAAAACTATTATTGCATTAAATTTAAAAATAAAAGCATTTTTTGTTTTAAAATCTAAAACTAAAAAAATTGCTTAGTTTTTATTTAATTTTTTATAATAGCCTAAAAAAAATCTTTAATTTATAAAAGCAAAATAGCTTTTTTTTTTAATACGCAAAACTATTTTTAATAGTTTTTGTTTTACATAATATAGTTTTAGTGTTTTATAGTATAATGCGTATAAAAATAGCAAAAAGTATTTAATAAGTTTACTATAATTTAAAACGTAAAGATTTTTAGTTTTAAAAATAAAACAAAAAAAATTTCTTAAGTATTTTTTACTTTTTAGTAGCAGTTTAAAATGCAAAAATATCTGCTTTTAAAATATAACTTAAAAATATAGTAATTTTTGCTTTTTAACTAAAACTTTAGTTTTTAGCAACTTTTTAATAGTAGTTTAAAATTTTAACTTTAAAATTAAAACTAAAAAAATTGCTTAAGTTTTATTAACTTTTTAGTAATAATTTAAAATTTTAGCTTTAAAACTAAAACTTTAGTTTTTTTTAACTTTTTAGTAGCAGCTTATAATTTTAGCTTTAAAACATAAATTAAAAAAATTATTTAATTTTTTTTAACTTTTTTTTAGTAACTTAAAATACAAAAATTTTTGCTTTTAAAAATAAAACTATTAAAAGCTTTAGTAATTAATATATTACTTATTTTAAAACAAATAAAGCTTATTACTAAATATGTTTTATTTTATTTAGGTTGCTTTTTAAAAAAATTGCTAAGTAAGAATTTTGCTGTTTTATTATTTATAGCTTTAGTAGCTAAAGCTATTTTTTAAAAGCTAGTATAAAACTTTTTATAATTATTTATTATAGTTAATTAAGCTACAGCTAATTAAGCTATATTAAAGTTTTGCACTTTTTTGCTGTTTTATTATTTATAGCGCTAGTAATTAAAGCTACTATTTAAAAGCTAATATAAAACTTTATATAGTTATTTATTGCAATTAATTAAGCTATAGCTAATTAAGCTATATTTAAGTTTTAAATACTTAGCTTTTATGCATAATAAATTAGCATTATACTATATAAAACTGCTTAAAAAATAAGCTATTTGCTAATTATTTGTTTTTTTAGCATTTTTTATAAAGCTAAACAAAAGATTTAATAAAAACAAAAAGTTTTTATATATATTAAATTAGCTATTATAGCACTAATAAAAAAAGTGTTTGCTTTTTTATATAAAAAAAAAAACGTTATTAAGCAGCTAGTTTTTTATAAAAATAGTTATTATTGTTGTAAAATTTTAGCAAAAAAAGTATTAGCACTTAAAAAAAGTTAAAAGCGCAAGTTTTAGTAGATTTCTTTTTAAGCAAAAAGAGCTATAACGTTAGCTTTATTATTATTACTTTTAATTATGTTTTAGGATTTATATAAAAGTTAAAATTATAAAAACTATATTGAAATAAACGAAAAATACAATAAAAAAAAAAAAAAGAAAGAAAATAAAAAAGAAAAGAAATAAAAGATTAAAATACCTAAAAATAAAAAGAAATAAAAAATATAATAAATAAATAAATTAATAGAAAAAATAGTAAATAGAAAAGATATAAAATAAAAGAGATATATAAAATAAAAAAAATGTATAAAATAAAGAAAATATAAAATAAAAAAAATGTAAAATAAAGAAAAAATAAAAATTTAACTATGTTAAAATAACTTTTTGTATAAAATACTGCTATAAAATATTTTTTTTAAACGTAACTAAAGTATAAAAAAAGCTTTTAAATAAAACTATAATATGCAAAACGCAACAGTAAAAACTTTTTTTGTAGTTTTTTTGCGTTTGCAAAATTTTTTATAAAAGCAAGCATAAACATAAAAAGTTAATTTATATTTACTTCTAAAAGAAAAAATAATTGCTTTTTTATACTACTTATAACAACAGATTTATTAGTATATTTAAGTAAGCATATAATTTTTAATATATGTAGCACTTTTAATAACTTATATACGTAAATAGTAAAACATTTCTAGCTTTTTTTTTTTTTTTACTTTCGAACTTATTATAGTTATAATATAATTATGCTTTGTTTTTTTATTTTATTTTATTTTTGTTTATTTTTTTTTTTCTTTTTTAATATATATTTTTTTGCTATTTTTTTTTTACTATTTTGTTTTTTATGTTTCTTTAATGCACTAAAACTACAAGGTACGTATGCTTTAATAATAAATTCTAAAGCAAGAAAATTTATAAAACAATTATTACTTTTATATTTTTGCTTTTTTTTCGCATAAAAGAAATTTTAATACTATACTATAGCGCTAATTTTAAATTGTTTTACTATTTAACTAACTAAAAATTATAACAAAAAAATCTAGCTTTTTTTTTGATTTATATATAACTAGTAGTACTTATAGCAAGCATACGTTTTGCTTTTTATTTGCGTTGTATTTTTTTATTAATGCTAGTAAAAAACATAGTTATAAACTATAATTATATATGCGCACTTGTTTTTTAATGTATTTTTATATATGTATGCTATTTTTATTTAGAAGCTTTTTTTTTTAAAAAAACTATATGCTATAAGCTGTTTTATAAGCTTAATTATTTTTTTTTTTTTTTTAACCATATGTTTAAATAGTAAAGTAAAGCTAATCTTTTTTTAGCTATAGTAATAAACTAAACTTTTTTTTACCTTTTTTTTACTTAAAAGTTTTTAAGCTATAGTATATTTTATATTTAATCGTTTTTTATTGCTTTTTTAAGGTTTTTTTTTTGTTTTATATATTAAATTTAACTAAAAAAAAAAAAACACGCTTTATATTCGTAATAAAAAAAAGCTTTTAGCTGCAATAAAAAATAAGTTAAAAAAAGTTAAAAAGCAATGCATATTATTTAAGCTATTTGCGTATAAAAAAACAAAAAATAAGTTTTAAAAGGTTAAAAAGCAATATGTATTATTTAAGCTATTTATTATATAAAAAAACAAAAAAAGTATGTTTTGCAAGGTTTTAAAGCAAAGCTTATATATAAAAAGCGTTTTTATTTGTTTTAAGCAGCAATAAATTTATAACATAAAAACATATAGCAGTAATAAGCTTAAGCAACTTTATTAAGCATGCTATTAAAAAAATATATTAGCTGTTTTTTTTTTTATATATATAACATATAAAAAAACGCATTACTATAAAAAGCAAAAGCTATTTTGCTACGTATGCTATTAAAAATATATTAGCTGTTCTTTTTTTTTTAAATATATAAAACATACGAATATATTGCTATAGCAACTTAAAAAGCAGCTTTATTTTAAACGTAAATAAAAGCATATTTATTGTTTTTTTTTTTTTTTATAAGTACTTAAGTACTTAAATAAATACTATAAAAACGTAGTATAGCAGTAAGTATAAATAGCTTATATAAATACTTAATATAAAATATATGTGTTTTTTTTTTTGTTTTTATACGTATAATTTATAAATATATTGCTATAAAAAGCATAAGCACTTTTTTTGCGTACTTTATACAAAATATATTAGCTATTTTTTTCGTTTTTTTTTTTATTACAGCTTATTTTGTTTTACTGCAGATTTGTTTCTTTATAAACTATTAACTAAGCATTTTTTGCTTAAAAAACTTTATTGTTTATAAAAAAGCAGATCTATAGCTTTTAATAAAATTACTATAAGCTAACTTTACTTAATTTGCTTTTTTATTAACTATTAATTAAGTATTTTTTGCTTAAAAAACTTAGTTAATAATTAATATAAAAATAGATTAATTAAAGCTAGCTTATAATAAACTTAATAATAATAATTCATTTTTTTTTTATATAAACTATAAAAAAAAAAAAAAAATTTATACTGCTGCAGCGTAGCTTTTTACTAGTAATGTTTTGTTTTTTTATATTATTGTTTTTTTTTTTTTTTTTTTGTTTATTGCTTTTAAACATTATTAATATATAAACAAAACATTACTAAAAACCGCAATTATAATAAACTTTTTAAATAATAACATAAACTAATTTTGTTTTTTTGTATTATTGTTTTTTTTTTTTTTTACTGTTTATTGCTTTAAAATATTACTAATATATAAATAAAATATCTTTAAAAACTGCGATTACTATAAACTTTTTGAATAATAACATAAATTAAGCTAAAGTACTTTGCTTTGCAAGCTTATTATTAGCAATGTTTTGTTTTTTTGTATTATTATAATTATTTTTATTATTTATTCCTTTTAAATATTACTAATATATAAATAAAATATCTTTAAAAATTATAATTATAATAGATTTTTTAAATAATAATATAAACTAAGCTAAAGTACTTTGCTTTGCAAGCTTATTACTAGCAACGTTTTATTTTTTTATATTATTATAATTATTTTTAATATTTATTGCTTTTAAACGTTATTAATATAAAAACAAAATATTTTTAGAAGCTATAATTATTATAGCGTTCTTAAATAATAACGTAAACTAAATAATTTTGCTTTGCAAGCATTAAATATGTTTTTATGCTTAAAAAAAGTGCTGTAAATATTTATTAAAGCATTATAATAAACTTAATATAAAAATAACTTGTTTTTAGTTATTTTTTTTTAAGTAAAAAAATTATTTAAATTGCTATAAAAGAACAACATTTAAAAATATATAAAAACAAACAAAAAAAATCCTAAAAGCGCTAATATTTAGCTAATAAAAAGCATTAAATAAAAACTTAAAAGCGCTAATACTTAGTAAATTAAAAGTACTAAATAAAAGCTTAAAAAATAAAGCAGCAAACGTAGCGCTTTTATATTGCTAAAAACTTTAAAGTGTTTATTAATTACTTGCAATTTTTTTATTTGTTATATTAGTACAAATAGCTATTTTAATTGTTTTTTTTTTTTGTTTTAAATTAATGTTTTTTTATGCTTAATTTTTACTTTAACGTATATAATATAACTAATATAATCTTTAATACAATAGTTTAGCTTAAAAAAAAACGTAAAAACAGTATAAAAAGTAATAGTGTTTTTATAAAACAAATAAAACAATTTTTACTAATTTTTTGCTAAGCTAAAGTACTACAAAATAAATAAAACAAACAATTATAATGTTTTGCTAAGCTAAAGTATTATAAAACAAATAAAATAAACATTTATAATGTTTTGCTAAGCTAAAGTGCTATAAAATAAATAAAACAAATAGTAATAATGCTTTAATATACTAAAGTGCTTACTTTATATAAATTTATAAATAATATATTAATATATTTTTAAAGTATATAGCAGAATATATATTTATTTATTACTAAGAACAACAAAAGTAAAACTAAAGCAAAGCTTTTTTATTGCAGTTATTGTTTTAAGGATAACTTTTTTGCAAAAATTACTCCGAACGTATAAAAAATGCTTAATTATACTAGCTGCTAAATAAATTAATATTATTATATATAAAAAAAACTAAACTTGCTAGTTTAAAAAAAGCAAAAATGTAAGCTAACGTAGTTTATTATACTATAAATTATACTTATGCATTTATAAAAAAAATTAAACATAATTAATATTTTATTTTTTAAAAAGATAAATCTATAGTTATTAAATAAGTTTACGTATATAAAAAGTTTATGTTATAAATATTATATAATTAAAAAAAAAAAGTTAAATAAAAAACTGCAAAAACTGCATTTTAAATATAACACTATAAAAAATAAAATATTAAATATAAAACTGCAAAAACTACGTTATAAATAGCATACTATAAAAAAAAAATGTTAAATAAAAAACAATAAAAACTATAATTCGCAATGTTTTATATATATATGCTAATAAAAGCTTTTAGTAGCTTAAAAAAATTAGCTATAATATTGCTTATATTTGCTTTTTTTTTTTGTTTTTTATTTTTTGCTAATTTATATATTAGTACTAAAAATGCTAGCTATTATTAAGTTTTTATAGTAATATATTGCTTAGCTTTTAAATTTATAGCAAAAAAAGAAAATAAAGCAAAAAATCTTATAAGTATTAAATTTAGTATATTAATAATAGCAAAAGCATTTTAAGCTAACATTTTAGTGCTACAAAATAAAAAAACATTGCTTTTTTTTGTTATATTTTAATAACTTATTATAGTGCTATAGCATAAAAGTTTTTATAGCAGTTTTTTAAAAGCGCTAAAAAAAAGATTTTTATAAATATGTTTTATATGCTAAATTTAAACGCTAGCTTTATTATAGCTGTTTATAAAATTAGTATACTACTTATAGCTTTAAGCTTTAGCAATAAAATATAAGCAAAATTTATATTGTTTATTTATTATGCTTTTTTATTTGAGCTAAAAAAATACTAGTTAATAAATATAAGCTAAAATAAATCATTTGTAAATTTTAGTAATTTTTTTGTTTTTTAAATTAAAGTTAGTAGTATGTTTATATGTTTAACTTAATAAAAATTTTTATTAATTTTTTTACTAATAGCTTTTATGCTTAATTATTTGCTAGTTTTACGTGCTTTTATTTCTATAATTTGCTAGCTTAACGTAATAGTACTTTTATATTGCTTTATTTAAAGCTAATTATTTTTTTTTTGCTGCTTAATATATTTAATCTTTTATATATTAACTTTTTTGCAATACTATAACTTTTTTAATATATATTATAAAAATTTGTTTATAAATTTTATTGCTTATTATTATTGCTTTTTTTTTTTTTTTTTTTTTTTTTTTTTTTTTTTTTTTTTTTTTTTTTTTTTTTTTATTCTTATTATATTTATATTTTTATTATAGCTTGTTTTTTTTTAAATTATGCGCTATTATTAAGCTTATTTTTTAGTGCTTGTTTAATGCTTGTTTAGTGCTTTTTTAGCTTTTTTTTAGCGCTTTTACTTGTTATATTGCTATTTTTGCTTGCTTTTTTTTAGCGCTTTTACTTGTTGTATTGCTATTTTTACTTGCTTTACTGTTTTTTTTGTAGCTTAATTATTATGTTTTTATTAGCTGCTAAATATAATTAGCAAAAACGCAAAAAAGCTTAAGCATAACAAATTATTAAACTAAAACAAAAAGCTGCTTAATTTTTTAATTAATTTTATATTTTTTTTTTAACCTGTTTTTTAATAAAAACATTTTAGCACTTATATATTTTTATGCTTTTATTTTATTACTTTTAACTTTTAATTTGCTTTTGTACTACTATTATTTTATTTGCAGCTAATTTTGCTTATTTTTTTTTTTTTTTTTTACGAACGTTTTATTTTTAAGTACTTAACTTTTTTTTTTTATTTTTAAGTATTATTGCTATTTTTTACTTTTTTGTTTAAGCAATTTTTAGAACTGCTATATATAAATAGCTTTACTTTTTTAAATTTAAACAATAGCAATATTATAAATTTTAAACTGCTTAAATTAGAACTTTTTTTTTTTTTTGCTTTTTTTGCCCGTTTTTTATTTTAAAGTTTCTTTAGTTCTAATAACTTAAGCTTTTTTAATAGCAACAAAAGTAATAATACTGTTTTAAACGCTTTAAAACTAGTTATTTCTTTTTTTTTAATTTTTCTTTTATTTTTTATGCTTTATATTTTAAATAAGCTTATTGTTTTATTGCTTAACTTTTTTTTTACTTTATTACAGCAAAATCTTTTTGTTTTTATTGCTAGCAAAGCTTTTATTTTTAGTAAGCATTGTTTTTTTGTTTTTACTTTTCTTTTTTTATTACTAGTTTATTATAATTAGCTTAACTAGCAGTTTTCTTTTTTATTTAATAATGTATATTATTATATATAAAAACAAATTTTATACTTTTATTTTTATTAATGCAACTATAGTATGCTTTATTTTTTGTTTTTTTTGTTTTTTTTTATTTTTGTTTATATTATTGGCCTGTTTATACTTTTAGAACAGCTTTTAAACAACGAAATATCTTAAAACCTAAAGTCTTTAAAAAAACTTTAAGTCTTAAAATATTTCGTTTTTTAAAGGCTTTTTCTTTTTTATTCTTTTTAGTTTTAAAGTAATTAGTTTTTTATAAGCTATTTTTTTTCTTTTTATAGTTTTTATTTCTATTTTTAAATTTATAATACTAATTTCTTTCTATAAATAAAGTAATAAATATAACTAGCTATATATTAAAACATATAACTAATTATTTTATATAAAGCTTTTTAGCTTTTTATATTAATTTTTTAAAACAAAATAATTTTACTAACCTTTTTTTATTTTATGTTAAGCTAAAAGTACTATAAATTCTTTTTTAGCATATTTTTTTTAATGCTAATAAGCTTACGCTTTTTTTTTTGTTTACTAAAGCTTTTTGTTATAATATTTATTAATAAATGTATATTATTTATTAATATAACATTAATAGCTATATTATTTAGCTTTGTTTTTTTGCTGTATTTTTTTTAATAATATTAAATTTAAGTTATTTACTTTTTTTTTAATTTATTTTTTTTTAAAATCTATATTATATTTTTAACTTAGTAGAACTTTATAAAACTTAGAATTTATAGCTTAGCTTTTTTAGATATAATTTTAATAATACTGTTTATTTTGTTTTTTTTTATTTTTTTCTGATTTTTAAACACTAAACTATTTACTTGCTATTTAAAATATAAAAACAGTTTATAAAGAACTATATATTACTTGCTTTATATGCTTTTTGTTTATTTGTAATTATTGCTTAGTATTTTATTAGTTTTGCTTAAGCTAAAATAAAAGCAAGCATTTAGTAAGCTTTAATAAAAAGCTTTAGCTTTTTTTAGTATACTTAGTTATAATATGCTATTTTATGCAAATATATAAAACTATTTTAAAACTATTTTAAAACTTTATATAACTAGTATTTATTTAGCTATTTTGTTAGCTTTATTTTCTTTTTATAAAAATATAATATTAAAAATATAACTATAAGCTATTTAGCAAAAAGTGCTTTATAAAAATTTTATACGAACTATTTTTTAACAGTAAACTAGCAGTACTTTTATTTTAATACTATATAAATTAACTTTGCTTTTTAAGATATACTTTATATTATTAAACCTTTTTATTTAATTAATAATATAATACTTTTATGTACTTTGTTTTATAAGTTAGTATGCTTAGCTAAAAAAGCGCATAATAATAATAGCTTATTTTAAGAATATTATTAAATTTTTTATTTGTAATACTTGTTTTAAAATATAAAAAAGCTAAAAATAATAAAAACTATGCTAGCTAGCTTTTAAGTTAAAAAAGTAGCTTTATGCTAAGTTAAATCGTATAATTTTTATAAGCAATATATATAAACACTTATAAAAAAATTTTATCTTTTTAATTTACTGCAGTTTAATTTGTTATTTTTTAGCTTAAATTTACTAAAATAATACTATTAAAGCAAAGCTTACTTGTTAACGCAAAAAATAGTATTATTTAATTTTTTTTTTTTTTAATGCTTTTTAGTTTTATAAAAGCTAGCTATACTACATATTATTTACTTTGTTTAATGCTTTTATGTTGCTTTATTATAGTATATGCTATAAATATTATATGTTTTAGTTTTATATTATAACTGCTATAAACTTTTGTAAATTGCTTTTTTAATAAATTATTTGCTTATTTTTGTTAATTAATTTTATTACTTATAATTTTTTTTTCTTTGTTTTAATACGTTAGCTAAATAATTTTTTGTTTGTTTGTATTATTTGCTTTATTAAGCTTATTAAAAAACTAGCAATATTTGTATTACTTAATAGCAATATATTACTAAAGCAATTTATTGCTACTAAATGTGTTAAATATATACTTATTAATTAAATATTGCTTACTTTTTTTAAGCAAACTTACATTAATAGTATTTTTTTTTAAGTATTATAGCTATAGTATACTATTTAAAATTGCTATATAGCTAACAAGTTAAAAAAGCTGTTATAAAAGCTTAGCTTAAAGAATATAGTGCAAAAGTATAGCATACTATAAGTATTAAACAATATATTTAAGTAGTATATTTTTTAACTTATAAATTATGCTTTAAAAGAGCTTTTTTTATTTTTTTTTAAGCATTAAAATTAACTAAAAGTAACTTAGCAAAATATAATATAAAGTATACTTAACATAAATAAGCAGTTTAAAATAATATTACTAAAGAACTTTTAAAACATTACTAATTATGCTATTATTTTTACTAAATATTATAAAGTATAGCTATTATATAGCAAAACTTTTAAGCTTGTATTATAGTTAGTTGTTTATATATATAACCTAAAGTTTTTTAAAGCTTATAAGCTATATTTTAAAAAGCTTAAGCTTTTTTACTAAAAATAATGCAATGTTTTATATAAAAGCTAGCTAAACTATATATAAAGCTACTTTTAACTTTTTAGTTTATTTAATGTTTATTATATTTATTTTTAAGTTTTTGCTGCTTTAAGCAAAACTAAAGTTAAAAGCTTTTAAGCAAAAAAAACAGCGCTATTTAATAATGCTAACTTTTTATTTTTTGCCTTTATATAACAACAAAAACTAAAAATAAAAACTTATAACTTTAGCAATTATAATACAAATAAACGTTAAAGCTAGTTTATATATATAGCATTAATGCTTAACGCTTTAAATAATTATGCTAGTTAATTAAGCAAAAGCTTTATTTTTTAGTATTATAAAGTTTAAAAGGTTTAGCTTGCTATATTTACTAGCAAAAACATTATATGCTTGTTTTTTAATAACTGGTTTAATTATTGTTAAGCGTATATTAGCTTTTATATTTTTGTTATATTAAACTTTAAAAAAACTAAGTTTTTTTATGTTTAATTATTTAAGCGTATTACTATATAGTTAAATTTCTTTAGTTTTAAGTATAACTGCTTAAAGCTATTACGTTATAATATAATAAAAAAAAAGCTATTATATAATAACATAAGTTATTTATTTAAAAAAGCTTTAATAGCTATTATATTAATATATTTATTACTATTGCTTAATTAAGTTTATAATGCTATTATATAAGCATGTTATAATATATACTAATATGCTATAATACTTATATAATAAAAACGCGATATTTTTTATTTTAGCTTTAATGTTATGCTTTAATATTTATTTAACTATTGCAGCAAAAGTTCTTTACGTATGTTTTTTAAACAGCTTTTTTATATATTTACTAAGCAACTTATTATATTTTTTTAATTATATACATTCTGCTTTAGCACATTTTTTAATGCTGCAGAACTATTATTTTTTTTTGTTAATTTATTAGTGCAGCTTAAACTAAAAAACTTAAAAGCTAATAGCTTAGTACTAATATTTAAGTTGTTATACTAAATAAGCACGTTAGCAAAAAAAATCTTTATAAAATATATAGCATTATGCAAAAAGCTAAATATAAAGCTAGCTATATAACGTAAGCTAGCAAAAAAACTAACTAATAATAATAAAACTAGCAAAAAAAAAAAACAAAATAAACGTTATAAATAATATAAAGCTAGAAATAAACAGTAGCTATAATTTTAATAATTATAAGTAGCTATAATAAAACTTAAAACTAAAGCAAAACTAATAAAAGCTACTAAAAATAAAATATTTAAAACTATATAATAATTATACTTTAGCTTATTTTTTAGTATATAAAAACTAATATAAAATAATATTATTTTTAAAAAAAACTTAGCATGCTAAAAAAATAACCTAAAGTAATTTAAATCATTATTACTTTAGTAATATTTGTTTTTTTAAAAACTTATGTAGTATTGCTTTAAGTAGCTTATATAGCATTATTGCTAACTATTAGTTCTTTATGTAATATTGCTTTTTTTTTTAAGTTTTTTGTAGTGTTGTTTGTTTTTTACTTAAAAGGTTTCCGTTATATTATTGTTTATAAAACGTAACTTATGTAGTATTAAATTCTTTACATAAAGTTTAATTTTATTTATGTTGCATTAAAAACTGCAGCAATAAAATCTATTAGTTATAAAGGCAATATAGCATACATATATAACTAAAAATATATATAGCTTTTTTATTTACTATAATCTTTATAGCATATAGTAAGCATACTATTGCTTTTTATATTTATTTTAAACGTAATATTTTTTTATTTTAATTATTTTGTTATGTTTAGTTCTATAAAAGTTTACTAGTGTACTTTTTAAAAAAGATATAAATACTTAAAAAAACAATTGTAGTTTATATTAAAATAAAGCAGTACGATCGCGCAAGATTTACTATACTACTTTAATTGCAAGGAAATAAGTCATAACTTATGCATTTAAGCAATTAAGCCATATATAAATTAGGAAATTAAACAATTAATTAAAAAGCTATTTAATAATATAAATAAAGCAACTATAGCTAATTTTTATCTTGTTGTGCGTTATTATTAAGTTTATACTTTAAAATCTAGCATAATATTTATATTTTTATTCTTATTATATAACTTAGCTTAAATTTACTTTAATTAGCTAGTTAGCTTATTTAGCTACTTTATTTTACTTTAATTTTCTTTTATTAAAATATAGCTACTTTTAGTTTATTTTAATACTTATAATTATATAGTTTCTTATTTTTATTAGCGTTTTTTAAACGGAGTTAATATTATTTTCTTTTGCTTATTTAGTTTTATAAGTTCTTTTTTGTTTTTTTTGCTATATTTAAAAGTAGCTTAAGCTTTAGCGCTTATAAAAGCATTATAGCTTCGTTAAAACTAGTTTTAGCTTTTTTATGTATTTAGATATATAAATAAAAGCCTTTAGAAATGCTTAGCGTTTTTTTTGTAAAAATGCTTATAAAAAGTTTATACTTTTTTTTTTTTAAACTGTTAAGCTTAGCTAAGTTTTATATTTAGCTTATTATACTTAAAAAAAAAAATATCTGCAAAAGTTTTTGTAATAAAATAACTTTATACTGCTAAAATGTCTTTATATTGCTTATAATATAACTTTTTTAGTATAATTGTTAGTTTTTTTTGCTAGGAACTCTTTTTGCGCTTTAAAATAAAAAGCACTAAAAAAACAAAACAATTAACTTTTAGTTTTTTTTTTAGCGTCTTTTTTTTATTTTGTATATTTTTAGCGCTTAATAGTAAAAAAGCTAACTTATTAGATCTAAAAAAAGTTGCCTTTAGTTCTTTTAAAAAATAATAAAGTTTAATGCTTATTAAAAGCAATAAACGTAAATCTTTTTGCAACTTAAAGCTAAAGTACTTTTTAAAGTTTGCTTTTAAAAATTAAATAAGCTATTTATAACTTTTTTAATTATTAATACTTTTTTTTAAATATTAGCTTATTAAGTTATAAAACATGTAGTATAAATATAAAGCTTTAATAAACTTATATATGTAATTATTGCGCTAATAAAAGCAAAAAAATATAAAATAGCTTAATATAACCTTTATATTAAAGTGCTTTATTGTTTAATACTTTTATAATCTTTAGAAAACTTGTTTGTTATTTTTATTAGTAATATATTTAAAGTTTAAAATATATACTACTTTTAAAACAGTATTAATAAAAATAGTAATCTAGTAATTATTTAAGCAATATTTTATTATAAGATATTTTATTTAAAGGGTTATAGCAATTATTATAGCTTACTTTATATTTTGCTAGTTTATAAAAAAATCTTTTATAAACTAGCTATACTTAAGTTTAATACTTATTTTTAAAGCTTTAGCTTTTTTATTTATATATAGCTAAAATAACATGTTTAGTAAAGCTTTTATTTTGCGCTTATTTAGCTATTCTTTAATGTTTAGCTTTATAAGGATATTTGTAATATAAATAGCTTTAATTTTTTATTTTGTAGTGTTTACTTCGTAAAAGTTTTTATAGTAGCTATAAATAGCAAGCCTTTTTTAGTAATTTAAATATTTTTGTTTATACTAGTAAATTTTTTTAGTAGCTATTTGTTATTTTAAAAAAAAAATCTTTAGTTACTACTTTTTATTATTTTTATGTATTGTTTTTAAAACTTTATTTAGCAAAAAATAATAAGCTAGCTTTTGTTTATTATAAGGCTTTAGTTTATTAAAATGTTTTATATTATTATTTTTTTAATAATTGTTTAAAGCTTTTTTTAATAGCAGTTTTTTTAGAAATTCTATAAATAATAACTGCTAAATATTTGGTTTTTGTACTGCAGGTTTTTATTCTTTATGTAGTTTTAGCTTTATTACTAAAACTATTAAATTTTTTACAAACGTAACGTTAAACTTATTAAAGCAAAAATTATTATTTTTACAGTGTTTTTTAATCTTAAATAAGTACTATATTAATATTATAAAACTTTTTATAGCTATAAATTTTAACATTTAGTTTATAGCTTATAAAAATGCTTTTAAATATTTAGTTTTTAGTTTAAGCATATAAAGTAGTGTTTTATTTACGTTTACTAAGCAATTTTATGTAGCAAAGTATGCTATAAAAGCCTTTTTTTAGAAATTAAGTGCTTTTTTACTAAGCAATAAATTAAAAGTATAAAAAACTTTTATTAAGATTACGTATAATATAAACTACTAATATTTTAACGCTTTTTTATTATAATACTTTTTATATATTAAGTATATTGCTTTTTTTTATATTTATTGAACTAAGTTTAAAAATAAGTTTTAGCAAGTTTTGCTATTTTTAGAAAACGTATAGCTAAAGTGTTTTTTTAGTACTACTTTTTTTTTTTTTTTTAAGTTTTCGAAAAACAAATTCTTTATAAAGGTTATTTCTTTTTGTATAAAATAAAACTTTAAAACAGATTTTAAAAAAACATTAACTAAAAAAAGCAGTATGTTTTTTAGCTAAACATTTTTTGTATTTAGTTCTTTAATTTACAAAAAAAGCTAGCAAGCTAAATATTTTTTATATTTTAAATTTTTAATAATTATTAGCTTTTTTTTAGGGCTGTTTTTAAAAAGCTGTTAGTTTTTAAAAAAAAGCTTTTTATAATTAGCAGTTAAGTTTATATACATATGCTTATTTTTTTTTCTTTTTGTTTTTTTTCTAAAGTTTGCTATTTTTTATGCTAGTTATTTATACGCTTTAGTATTAAGTATTAGCTTTGTAAAACTTTTAGAAAAAAATACCTCTATTTTTAGTTAATCTGTAGTACTAATAATTTTTTTAAAAATAAAAAATGTAATAATTAAAAGCGTATATATATAATAAAAGCAATTTTTAATAATATTTAAGCGTATATATACTTTTGCTATGTTTTATAATTTAATAAAAAATGCAAGCAAGTTAGAAATTTTAATATAAATTAAAAATATAAAAGCAAATAATATAAAAAGTATAAAATATAAGTATTAATATTAGTATTGCTTGCTTTATATAGTTTAATATTTTTAATTGCTAATTTAAGTTATTACTTTTTAATAATTGCAAAATTTTTTAAATATAAATGCTAAAAGTATTTATGCTAAATATAAAAAGTTAAAACTTATTAAGTAAATAAAATAACAAAGTTAAGTATAAATAAAAGGTTTAATAAAGCAAATATAATAAAAAAAAAACTAAAATATGTATTTTTAAACTAATGCATTTTTTTTTTATAAACTTATTATATTATTTTTAATTTATTAATTAATTATTTTATTGCTAAAATAGATTATTAATCGCTAAATGCTTTTATAATAATTATTTTTTATATGTTTATGCTAGTATTAATTAAAAAATAAACAAATAAAATAGTTTTAGTTAGCTAAGTAATTACTTTTTAACTTTTTTTTAATATATTTATAACTTACTTTTTTTAAATATTTATTGCTACTAATAATAAAATAAATAACTTAAGCTTTAGTAAATATAAAAGAAAAGCTTGTTTTTTTTTTTAATTTGTTTTTTTTTAAGTAGTTCTAAAGCTTAGATTTTTTTTGTAATCTTTTTTTTTAGTGCTTAAGTCTTTAGATTACTTAAATTATGCCTTTATTATAAAGTTTTTGTTTTTAAGTAGCATAATTAATGCTTGCTTAATTAAGCACTTAAAGAACAATTTTTGCGTTATTAATAAAGTTCTAAACGATTAAAAAGCATTATAGCAGTTAACTAATATTTAAAAAATTAATACTGCTTAGCTAATAAATAGTTATACTTGTAATATTTAAAAAGTTAAGTTTATTAATAAATAGTAAAATATATATGCTTTTTTTTTCTTTAGATCTTGTTTTTTTTATTTAGCTAACTTTTTTTGTTTTATATAACTAAGCACTAAGTTATTTACAAATTAAAATTCTTAGTAATAACGCTAGTAATAAATATGTTTAATAAAAAGTTAGTTATAATTTTTTTTATATATGCTATACAAATTAATATATTTAAGTTAGCTTTAGCTAAATAAAAAAGCAAAAGCATTTAAAATTTTGCTTATTATATATAAAAGTAACTAAAAGCAGTTTTTAAAACAAATATATATATTAAATCCTTTATAACTTTTGCTAACTTATAGCTATATTTATATAGCTGTTTAAAATATAAAATGCTATATTTTATAAGCATTACAAACAATTACTAATAATAGCTAAAAGTAAAAAATATATAAAGCTTTATTTTTTTTTTTTTTGCTACATTATTTTAAAATAAAGGTTTAGTACGTATGCTAACTATACGTTTATTATTTAATTATAAAACTGTTTATTTTATAAGTCTAAAAGTAATATAGCTAAATATCTTAAAGCTAATATAATAACTATAATAATTAAAAAAGATCTTATGTTTAAAAACTCCAAAAAACAAATAGTTTTAACTAAAAATACTTTTGTTTGCTTAACTAAAAAAAGAACTAAATTAAAACGTAAGTTAAAGCGTTTTTTTTAAGCTAATTTTATTGCTTAGCTTATTAAAAGTAATATTAGTAAGCAATAATTTAGTATTGCTTAAAAAATTAGCATAACGCTTAAGTATTTAAAAAAATAGCTAAAAAAATAAATCAAATAAGTTATATAAAATAAAATAAAATAAAAAAATTAAACGATTTGCTTATATAGCAATGTTTTTTTTAATATAATTTGCAATTATTTTTTTTTATTGCATAGCTTATAAATTCTTTTTTAAGCGTAATAAATAAAAAAAAAATAGTTATTATATAAAAAGTTAAGTTGTAATATTTATAAAAGCAAATATATAAAACTTTTGCAACAAAAAAATCAAAAATATACAAAATAAGAATTATTAATACTAAATCGTTAAATTTTCTTCTGTTTTTTTTTTACTTTTTATTTTTTTAGCTTTATATAATTAAATAATTTTGCTTAATTTTTTATAGCAAAGTTTTATTTCTGCTAAGCCTGCTTTAAACTTTGCTTAAACGTTTGCTGTTTTATTAAATGCTTATTATTGCTTAATAGCAGCTTTAAGTTATTATTAGTAGTTTAAGCGCGTAAAATATAAACTAGTAACTTTTTAAAGTGTAATAATAGTGTTTTTTGCTTTTTAGCAGTTCTAAAGTTTTTATTAAGTATTAAATAGTTTAAACTAGGAATAAAAAAAGCTATTTAGTTCTAAATAAAAGTAATAAAACAATTAAAGGTAAAAAAACTTATGCATAAACATTAATACAATAAAATAAACTTAAGTAGTTAAAACTAATAAGCAGTTTTTACTTTTGTTTTTTTTGTTTTTATATATTTTTAAAAAAAAGCAATAATAATTTATATTAAAACTAAGCTATTTAGCTATTTAAAAAACGTTAAAATAAAATAAAAACTTATGTTTTTAGCATAATAGTAAAAAAAGTGCTAACAAACTAGCTGCTATAAAACTAATAAATATAAAACTAATAAAAAAAAAGCTATAAAAAACACGCTTAGTTTTAAGCAAAAAAAAATAGTTTTATGCATTATAACTTAATTATATAAACTTATATAATTAGTAAAAATAAAAAACAAAACAATTAGTAAAAAAACAAAAAGTAAAAAAAAAAAAATTTGTTGCTTTAGCTTTTGTTAGTTATTATTTTTTAAAGCGCTTTATAGTATAATAGCTAAAAAAATAAAGTAAACTATTATATTTTTTAGCACTTAAAATGTTTAAAGCGCTAAAAGTTGTACTGCAGCTTTTATAAACTTAAAAAGCTTTTATAACTTGTTATATTTTTTTTATTTCTTATAGCTTAATTGTTATAGCTTTAATTATTAAAAGCTTTATTGTTTTAGTTTAGTTTTTAGTAAATAGCTATAGCACTAATAGTTTATATATTAAAGTTAAGATTTTTTAGTTTTTAGTACTTTTAGTTATTTTATATAAATTGCTTTAATTTTTTAAAAAAAAACAACCTTTTTAATTTTTTGCTAGTTAGTTTTGCTAATTAGTATTTCTTATAATTAATATTTTTTTTAACTTTATAAAAGCTAATTTATTTATATAGCAGCTTTTTGTTATTAAACTTATTTATTAAAAGCATAGTATTATAAAAAAAAACAAAAAAGCTTTTTTTAAGTAGTTGCTTAATTTTATAAGCGTTTTTTTGAGATTTAGCTTTTACAGCTAATTTTTTTTTTTTAGTTATAATTGCTTTAACCTTTATAATATTTTAGTTGTAGCGTTTTAACTGCTTAACTTTAGCTTTAATAAAATCTTTATAAAAAGCAATATTTTGCTACTTAATTATTTTTTATATTAGTATTACATTTTTTATTAATAGAATTAACATTTTTTTATATATTAGCTTATATAAGCTATAACTATAATAACGCATAAAAATATAATTTGCTTATATTATTAAGTTTAAGTATTTTAGCTAATTTTTTTTAGTTTTATTTGTTATTTATATAAAGCTTTTTGTTATTAGTTTATAGCTTTTTTTAATAAAGCTTTAAGCCTAAAAATAGTAAGCTAAACTATAATTTATTTTATAGTTTAAAGTATTTATTGCATTTTTTATTTCTTTTTTAAATTTAGAGCTATTGTTATATTTAATCTTTATAAGAACTTTGTGCTAAAATACGATTTTTTTTTTAATAAATTTAAGTATTTTTAAAAAATTTACGTGTTTTAAAGGTTTAGCTTTTAAATAAGTTATTATTTTGCATTTTACTTTTATAATAGCTTTAAATTTGTTGCTTAATAGCATAGTTTGCACATTTATAACTTAAAAAACTAAAAAATCTAAAAAGTAATTAAAATAGTGTTTTTTAGTTTTTTTATTATTTGCAGATTTTTAGCAATTAAAGCAACTAATAATTATAACATAAATATTTTAATAAAAGCTTTTTTAATAATATTTTTAAGTTATTTGTTAAGTTATAAATATTTAGCTTTTATAGGTTATTTTTTTATAGTTTTTTTTAATAAAAGCTTTTTAGGTTTTTTTATTATTAATAACTTTTTTTAGTATTTTTTTAAATTTTGCTTTTTTTTAAAAAATAGATTTATTAATGAAAAATTTAAAGGCTTTTTTTCTGAAGTAACTTTGCTTTTTTTTTGTTATAAGTTTTTTTAAAACTTGCTTAAAAACAAAATATTTAGTAATTTGCTTGCTTTTTTTGCTTTAATTTTCTTTTAAGTATAGCAAAAGTTTTATTTTTTAGTATATTAAGCTTTTAATTAGTTAATTGCTTAATTTTTTATATATAATAGTAATAGCTATTATATATAGTTAAAAATTAATAAAATCTTTTATATTTTTTTTTAATAATTATTTAACTTATTTAATAGCTTAAAAAGTTTTTTAAAAAGCTTATTAATAGCTATATATTTTTTTCTTAGCACATAATAAAATATAAAATCGAAAGTTTTTATATATGCTATTTATTTTGTTAATTAAGCATTTAGCAATACTAAAAATCTATTATTTAGCTGTGCTATAAAAACTTTTGTATTAGTTTTTAAATAAAACGTAATTTTATAAAAATAGTTTTGCAACTTTTAAAAAGTTTTAATAATAGTAAGCTTTTTTAGCTTTATAACATTATATCTTTTTTTAAAGCTTTTTTATGTTTTAAATTTATATTTTGCTAGTTTAATAACTTTATTAACTTTTTAGCATAAAATAACGCTTTAGCTAGTTCTAAAAATATTTATTTTTAGCTAAATAAGTCCTTTTATATAATTAAAAGTAATAAAAATAAAAGCTGTTATAATAACTTTTTAAAGCTTTTTTATAGCTTTTTTCTGCGGTTCTTTAAAGCAAAACAGCTTATTTTTTTATAATAAAACTATTAATAGTTTTGTAATTATAGCATACTTTTATATTTATATTTAGTAGTATACTGTTATTTTTAAAAAAAACTATACTTTTGTAATATTTTTGCAAATTTTTTACTTAAAAATTTTTATTACTTTTGCTTTTATTAAGCTTTTATTATTAGTGCTATATATATAACTAATTATTTTAGTTGTTTGTTTTGCTTATTTGCTTTTAAGTATGCTAGCTATAATTTTAGCTAGCTTAAAATTAAGCAGCGTAGCATTAAAATTTTTAAAATGCTTTAATATAAACTGCTTAATTTTTAAAGCAACTTTATAATTATTATACTTAGTAATAAATCTTTTAATTATTATATTATTAAAGAAAAGTTTGCATTTTATTAGTAATATGTTATATAAAACCTTTAATAATACCTTTAGAAATTAAGCTACTAAATTTATTGCTTTTTATAAAAAAATAGTTATTTAAAAAAAGCTTATTAATATAAAAAAAGCAATTATTGCTTAGCTAAAAATAAAAAATAATATTTAATTATATTTTAAGAATAAATTAACTACAAAAATTATTTTATATATTGCAAACTTTTTAAAGAACTTATTATAGCTTTAAAAAAGATTAGTATTACATATAGTAATTACGTTTATTTTTATAGCTAAATTAATTAATTAAACCTTTTTATTTTTTTTTTGCACTAAAAACTAAGCGTTATAATATAAATTATAAGCTTTTTTAAAAATACTATGCTTAAGTTAAATTTTTAAAACCTTTATAGTAATATTTTTTAAAAGTTTAAAGATTAAAATGCTATAAACTTGCTATGCTTTATAAAAAATTGTTTTAATTTTATAAAAAGGAAAAATCTTATTATATATTTTTTTTATTTTAGAAAAGTTCTAAAAAAGTGCTATTTTTTTGCAATACTATATTTTGGTTAGTAATGCTGCCTTTTATTAAGTAAAGTCAGTTATATAAAGCTTTTTTAAAAAAATAACTAGTTATTTAATAATTAATTAAGTGCTTTTAAAAGTAGTGCTAAAACGTAAATATATGTTTTAATAAATGCTATTTTGTTAAAATAACGCAAAATTTTTTAAATAATAGCTTGTTTTTTTTAAAGCTTGCTTTTTTTACTTATAAGATCTAAATAAAATAGTGCTATTAAATAGCACGTTATTTTTAAAATAAATCTTTTTATTTTTTGTTTTATATATTATATTTAAAATTATTGTTTTATTTTTTATTGATTTATTAGTTTTTAAAGCTTAAAAAGTTAATAATGCTTAAATTAAAGTTATAATTAAGTTATATTTACTTTCTGATTTATATGCAAGATTTTTAATTTTTATAATTATTAATCTTTTAGTATTTTTTTGCTTTAGCGTTTTTTTTATTGCAATTAAAAGTATTTTAAATAGTTAATTATTATTAAAAACAGTATAAACCTTTTTATTATTCTATATTTTTAGATTTTTAAAAAGTTCAATATTTTATATAAAAAAAATTAAAAAAGCTACTAACGTTATATTATTATATAAGTTTTAATTCTTTTAAAAGTCTGCACTTGCACATTTTTTTAAACTATATTTTTTTAATTTTTCTTTTGCTTTTTTTTGCTAATTGTTAAACTTCTTATTTAAGGTTTAGTATTTTTGTGCCTTTTATAGCTTATTTGCTAAGCTAGTAGTTTAGCAAATATATATTAGTTTTTTAGTTGCTAACGTTTTTAAGCCTTTAAACTTAGTTTTTTAATATAGTTTATTATTAGTATAATAATTTAGCTTGTTTTAAATATTATATTAGCTATTATATAAAAGCCCTAAAAATATAAACTTATTTAAAACTTTATAATAAAGTTTATTTTTAGCAATAAAAAGTAAATAGCTTGTTTTTTGCTAACTATATATAGCAAAAAAAGCAGCAACTTTTTATTTATTTAAATAGTGGTTTTTAAGCATTTTATGCATTTAACTAAATTGCTAATTTAGTTAAATCTTTTCTAGGTTATATTTATATCCTTAGTAGCAAAGCTGTTTTTATTAACAAATAAATTTACAATAATGCTAAATTATGCTTTAGAATTAATAATCCTAGTAATATTTTCTTTATAAATTTTGTTTTTTATTTTTATAATAAGCTTTAAGCAAAGCTATATATATTTTTTTAGCTTTATAACGCTTAAAAATATAACTAAAATATTCCGCAATTTTAGCAGCAAAGCTAACATAAAGCATAAATTTAAAAAGCTTAAGTATTTCTAGTTAAAATAATTTATTAAGCCTAAGTTTTTTTTATTATAAAATTTATACTTTAATGTTCTTTTAAATAAGTTTAAACTACTGCTGCTAATATAATTGTTATATTTTTTATAAATCTTTATTTTAAAAAGGTTAAAAGTTTAATTCGCGCTTTTTAAAACTGCTAATGTTAGCTATATTAGCTTTTTAAGCTTTTTTCCTTTTTTTAGCGCTACTAACATAAAATTAGCATAAGGCCAAAGTTTAGTTAAAAATATTATTTTTTTTAAAAGCAGCATAAGTATAACAATTAGTAACTTTTGCTTTTTTAGGTTATTTTTAAATAATAAATATATAATATTATATTAGTTTAAAATCTTAAAAAGTATTTTATTAAACTTTAGCTTGTTTTTTAACGTTTAAAAATCTAAAGCAATATAAGCAAAAAATAATATTACTTAATTATTTTATTAGTTTTAATTGCAAAAAACTTTTATTATTTTATAGCGTTGCTTATTTAAAAAAGCAGCTATAAAGCTAAGTTAAAGCATATAAGTATACATAATAAAACTATTATATTTTATTCTTTTATTTATTTGTACTACTAAATAGTTTAATAAAAAGCTAGTTTTGTAAGTGCTACTTAATAATCTATGTTTATTAGGCTAACTAGCTAATTATAACATTAGCTAAAAACTTTCTTATGCTTTTTTAATTACTAGCTATTAAAATTTTATGTTATTTTTTAAAGAATTTATGCTTTTATAAAAAAAAGCATTCTTTATGTTTATTTAAATTAAAACCTTTTGTAATAAAGTTTTTAGTTAAGCCTTATATTTTAACTTGTTGCTTTTTTTTTTTAAAATAAGTTATAATATATTTAATTTAATTTGCTAACTTAAACTTTTGCTAAGGTTATTTAAAAATAGTAATATTATTTTTAGCATTAACTTAAGCACTTTTGCTGCTTTAAAATATAACTTAGCTTTTATTTAAGCAATTATTTAAATAAAAACATTAAAGTACTTTAGAACTCCTAGTATAAAGTTCTTAAAAATAACATTTGTTTTTTTATTTAAAAAGTCCTTAAACTTTTTAGCTTACATCTTTTTAAATTCTAAGCTTTTTTTTATAAGTTTTACTTCTTAAATTCCTTAAGGCTTTTAACAATTAAAACTTTTTAGTTTTAGTAAAGTATTTTGCTTATAAAAATTATTGTTTATTTGTATATTTTTAGTATTAAGCTAAATAAAAAACTTATTATTATTTAAATAAATTTTTTTAATTGTTTAACTTACAAAAAGCTTTTTTTTTTGTTTTTTAGGTTTTTTTTTACTTTTTGTTTAATAAAAGGCAGCTTTTTTAGTTAAAAGCTTATAACAATTAGCTTAAAATATATTTACGCTAATTTTTTTGCTTAATATATAGCTTTGCAAAACTTTAATGCTATTTGCGTTATAAAAAGTGCTTTATATAAAGTTTTAATTAGTTGTAATAAAGCTATTATTTAGCTTATTGTTTATTAAATTATTTTTTTTAACATTATAAGCCTTTATTAGTTTTATTTTATAAAGTATACTAGTTTAATTATTAGTTTTTTTATTCGAAAATTAGTTTAGCTACTTATTATTTAGCTAATAAAATCTCTTTTTTTTTTAACTTTTTTGTTTGCTTTTTATTTTAGCATTTAGATCTTTATTATTTAAAATAAAGTTTTTTTTTTGCAGTTAATAATAAGCTTTTTGCTTAAACAGTTTATTATTGCTTAAAACAAAGTTATATATTTACTTTATTGCAGCATTAAAAATTTCTTTTTTATTTTTGCTAATTCTTATAACTTTAAAAAAAACTTTTATACATTTAAAGCTTGCAAAAAATTCTAGCTCTTTTAAGCACTATTTAAAGTTTTAGTATATAATGTTTTTCTTTTTTAATTTGTAAGCAAAGCTACACTTATAAACATAATAATTATTTATGCTATATTTTTAATAAATAGTTCTTTTTACTAAATAAAGATTATTTAACTTTATTTATTATAAAAAATTAAATAATTGTTTGCTTTATTTTTGTTTTTTAAAGTTATATTTACTTTTTTGTAAATATTTAAAAGTTATAGCGTTAATATTAAACATTTGCTTTTTTAATAAATTTATATTAATTTTGTAATATTATAATGCTTATAGTTTTTAATTAACTAGCTAAATATATTAATTTTGCAGTTCTTTTAGCATTTTTTTTAGTTTTTTTTTTATAATTGCTACATTTTTTTGTTTTAATTTTAACTGCTATATTTGCTTAGTAATATTATTTATATTTTAGTTATAAATAAAATATTAAGCTAATTCTATTTGTTATTCTTTAATAATAACTATTTTAGCAGCTAGTATAGTTATATTAATAGCTAGCTTAGCAGCATTAATAGCAATATATAAAAGCTTATTAAAATTATAATTATATAAATAATTAACTTTTTTTTATGCTTTGCGTGCTTTTTTTGTTTTTCTAAAGTAAAAATCTAGCTTAAACTTTTTATTAATTTAGTTGTTTAATGTTTTATAAAAGTTCTTATAAAACATTTTATTTAAGTTATTATATAATTTCTTAAAAAACTTTATTATTTTATTAATAATATTTTAATTTAGCTTTTTAAGCAAACCTTAAGTAAATTAAAAATTAAAGTAGTAATTTTTTTAAGCTTTAATATTCTTAGTATACATTTAATGCTAAAAAAAATAAGTTTTAAAATTAATAAAATATATAGCTTTTAAGCAAGCCTTAAAATCTTATAATATAGCAATAGCAAACTTATTTTGCTTAAAGTTTTAAAGCTTAAACTTTTATTTAAGCAGTTTATAAGCTTTAGTTTATAATAAATAATCTTTTAGTATTATTTTTATTATTCTTTTTGTTTAAGAAGTATTGCAATAAATAAAAACCTGTTTAATTTTATTAATGTTTTTAAAATGCCTTGCATAAAAAAAAGCATTTAAATTATTTAGCTATTTGCTTATTTTTAACTTATTAAACAGTAAATACTAGTTTAACCTTAGGTTAAAAAGCATAAATAATAGCTTAATTTTAGCATTATGCTTATTATTAAAATAACTTAAGCTAAATAAAGTTACTTTAATACTTTTTAAAAACAATAAGCTAATTATTTTTATTTTCTTTATTTATAAGTAATTTTAATGTTTCTTATATATTAAAGTAAAAAAATCTAATAATTTTTTATAGCTAAATTACTTAACTAAGCTATAATTTTTAAACTTTTAAGCTATATAATAAATTAAAGTAAAGTTTATATAAAAGTAACAAAAAAAGTAAGCTATAAAAGATAATAAAAGTAAGCTACAAAAAATAATAAAAGTAAGCTAAGTAAAAATATAAGTTTAAAAAAAAAGAAAGTATAAAGTACTAAAGGTTTTTAAGTATTTTAAGTATTTAAGTTTTTTTGTGCTGTTTTTTTAGATTTTTTTTTTAGAAAACCTAACAATTTTTTTTGTTTATGTTTATAAAAACTGCTAGCTTATTTTTTATAGCCTTTTAAGTTTTTTTTTAAATGCTTTTATGTTTTTGTTTCCTGTGCGTTTTTATTTTTTTGTATGCTTTATAACGTTTAGTTTTTTTATTTTTTAGTTTAACCTGCTTTATTTTATGCAAATTTTATTAAGCAGGCTTTATTTTTTTATAGTTCTTTATTTATAAAAGTAGCATGCTTTTTTCTTTTTTTTAAAGCCTCTTTATTTAATAATAAGTACTATAAAAAAGCAATAGCTACGTTTTGCGTAAAGTCTTTAAGCAATAGCTAGCTTACACCTAAAAAACCTTACTTTTTATTTTTTAATAAAAAACCATATTAGCTTAAAAAACAAAGTATATTTTTAATTATTAATAGCTTTATATATTAATGCGTAAACTTAAACTTATTTAATATAAATAAGCGTTAAATTTGCTTGCATTATAGCTTTTAAAAGTTTTAGCAATTTTTACTTTTTTTTAGGCCTGTTTTTTGTTTTTTTTTGCTTATACAAAAGCAATTATACTTTTTTTTTTATAAAGCACTAGCTTTTTAGCAAAAATTTTCTCCTTTTAGCTTTTTAAAGGTTTTTAACGAATAGTTTTTTAGCTGCACTATTTTAAAAATTATGCTAACATTTTAACACTTAATTGTTGTTTTGCTAGAAAAAATAAAAACGTTCTGCAAATTAAACTAAAAAAAACAGTTTAACATTTTTACACGTTTGTTTTAAGCTTTAACAATTAAAAGCTGCTAGCTTAAATGTTTATTATTAATTATAACTAAACTGCTTATATTAAGCAAGCTTTATTTATTGCTAGCTAAAGTAGCTAAGTATAATATATTATGTTCTGCTTATAAAAATTATAGCAATTAATAAATAAATAAATTAAACATATAAATTAGCAATAATAAATTGCTTGTTTATTAGTTTTATAGTATTATTTGTAGTAAGTAAAAAATTAGCTTTACTAAAAACACTAATAAAATAAAGCAATATAATTGCGCAAGATTTACTATACCACTTTAATTGCAAGAAAATAAATTATAACTTATGCATTTAAGCAATTAAGCCATATATAAATTAGAAAATTAAACGATTAATTAAAAAGCTATTTAACAATACAAATAAAGCAACTATAGCTAATTTTCATTTTGTTATGCGTTATTATTAAATCTATACTTCAAAATCTAACGCAATACTTATACTTTTATTCTTACTATATAACTTAGCCCAGACTTACTTTAATTAGCTAGTTAGTTTATTTAGCCACTTTACTTTACTTTAATATAAGCATATTTAGTATATAGTTTTATTAAGCTAGTATTTATTTTTACGTAATATTTTGCTGTTTTTTAGGTTTGCTTAAAAACGGAAAGCTTAAAGTTAATAATGTTGTTTTTTTTAATGTTTGCTTAGCGTATGTTTAAGCTTTTGTTTTTTTAAACAAAAAAAGTAAGCTTAAAAGCTTAAAAAAATAAAGCCTTAGCAAAAAAAGCGTTAGCTTGCGTATTATTTATATTGCTAGCTATAGTGTTCTGCTTTTTTTTAGCAGCTAAAAGAAATGCAAAAATGCATTGCTTGTTATAATAAAGGTATTAAGCCTAGCTTTATAAAAAGAATGTTTTAAGCGTTATAATAATTAATATAACTTTTAAAAGCAGCAAGCTTTTTTTTATAAATTTATACTTAATAAAAGGTTTTTGCTTTTTTATATAAAATATAGCTATTTTGCTTTTGTTAGCACGCTATATATTATGCTTACTTTTGTTAGCATATTAAAAATGCTATAATTTTTTTTGTTAAATTATTAGCTATTATTACTACTTAGCTATAATTGCTTTTATTATATATTATAATTGCTTTTGTTAATATATTAATAATTATTGCTATATTAGCTATGCTATTTTTTTATATATTTATAAAATGCTTAATATATATAATTAGTAAAATATACGATTTTTTGTTTTATATTTTTTATATTATTTACTGATTTTTTTTATTAAGGTTTTTTTTTTTAACTTTATTAAGCTTTTATTTTATTACGTAATTTTTGTTTATATTATACGTATTATAAGTATAAAAACTTTATTAAAAAAATTTTAAAGCAAAGCAAAAGATTGCTATACAAGGCAAATTACTACATTTAAAAACTTTATATATACTTTTTTGTAAAAAAAGCTAATTTTTATTTTTTACTGCTTTTAAAATACAAAAGAATCTTATAAATAAACAAAAAAAGCTTTTAAACTAGCATAAAATAGTATAATATTAATATAAAGCAATATAAAAATATTAAAAAGCATATAAAATTATTTTGCTTTACTTTTGTTAGCTTACTAGTTTTATTACTATTGCTTTTGTTTATATATTAATTATTAGTTTTCTAAAATTTTATAATGTTTTTTTATTAAGCATTAAATTTAGCTTTTTAAAATAGCAGCAAAATAACTAAGTTAAATATAGCATAACTACTTTAGTTAATACGTTAGTTTTGCTATTATAGCTTATATTGCAAAGCTAGCTTTTAAGTAAAATTATTATTGCATTAAACTTAAAAGCAAAAGTATTTTTTGTTTTAAAATCTAAAACTAGAAAAATTGCTTAGTTTTTGTTTAATTTTTTATAGTAGCTTAAAAAAGATCTTTAATTTATAAAAGCAAAATAGCTTTTTTTTTTAATATGTAAAACCGTTTTTAATGGTTTTTGTTTTACGTAGTATAGTTTTAATGTTTTATAGCATAATACGTATAAAAATAACAAAAAATATTTAGCAGGTTTGCTATAGTTTAAAACGTAAAAATCTTTAGTTTTAAAAATAAAACAGAAAAAATTTCTTAAGTATTTTTTACTTTTTAGCAGTAGTTTAAAATGCAAAAATATTTGCTTTTAAAATATAACTTAAAAATATAATAATTTTTGTTTTTTAACTAAAACTTTAGTTTTTAATAACTTTTTAATAGTAGCTTAAAATTTTAACTTTAAAATTAAAACTAAAAAAATTGCTTAAGTTTTATTAACTTTTTAGCAGTAGCTTAAAATCTTAGCTTTAAAATTAAAACTTTAGTTTTTTTTAACTTTTTAGTAATAGCTTATAATTTTAGCTTTAAAACATAAATTAAAAAAATTATTTAGTTTTTTTTAACTTTTTTTTAATAGCTTAAAATGCAAAGATTTTTGCTTTTAAAAACAAAACTATAAAAAGCTTTAATAATTAATATATTACTTATCTTAAAACAAATAAAGCTTATTGCTAAATATGTTTTATTTTATTTAAGTTGTTTTTTAAAAAAATCGCTAAGTAGAAATTTTACTGTTTTATTATTTATAGCTTTAATAGCTAAAGCTATTTTTTAAAAGCTAGTATAAAACCTTTTATAGTTATTTATTATAGCTAATTAAGCTGCAGCTAATTAAGCTACATTAAAATTTTGCACTTTTTTGCTGTTTTATTATTTATAGCGCTAATAATTAAAACTACTATTTAAAAGCTAATGCAAAACTTTATATAATTGTTTACTATAGCTAATTAAACTATAGCTAATTAAGCTATATTTAAGTTTTAAATATTTAGCTTTTATACATAATAAATTAGCATTATGCTATATAAAACTGCTTAAAAAATAAGCTACTTGCTAATTACTTATTTTTTTAGCATTTTTTATAAAGCTAAGCAAAAAATTTAATAAAAACAAAAAGTTTTTATATATACTAAGTTAGCTATTATAGTACTAATAAAAAAAATGTTTGCTTTTTTATATAAAAAAAAAAACGTTGCTAAGCAGTTAATTTTTTATAAAAACAATTACTATTGTTATAAAATTTTAGCAAAAAAAGTATTAGCACTTAAAAAAAATTAAAAACGCAAGTTTTAATAGATTTCTTTTTAAGCAAAAAAAGCTATAACGTTAGCTTTATTATTATTACTTTTAATTATGTTTTAGGATTTATATAAAAGTTAGAATTATAAAAACTATATTAAAATAAACAAAAAATACAATAAAAAAAAAAAAAAGAAAAAAAATAAAAAAGAAAAAAAATAAAAAATCAAAATACCTAAAAATAAAAAGAAATAAAAAATATAATAAGTAAATAAATCAATAGAAAAAATAATAAATAGAAAAAATGTAAAATAAAAAAAATGTATAAAATAAAAAAAATATATAAAATAAAAAAAATATAAAATAAAAAAGATATAAAATAAAAAAAAAGTAAAAATTTAATTATATTAAAAAAACTTTTTGCGTAAAATACTGCTATAAAATGTTTTTCTAAATATAACTAAAGTATAAAAAAAGCTTCTAAATAAAACTATAACATATAAAACGCAACAATAAAAACTTTTTTTGTAGTTCTTTTACGCTTACAAAATTTTTTATAAAAGCAAGCATAAGTACAAAAAGTTAATCTATATTTATTTTTAAAAAAAAAAACAATTACTTTTTTGTACTATTTATAATAATAAATTTATTAGCATATTTAAGTAAGCATGTAATTTTTAGTGCATGTAGCACTTTTAATAACTTATATACATAAATAATAAAACATTTTTAGCTTTTTTTTTCTTTTTGCTTTTAAACTTATTATAGTTATAGCATAGTTATGCTTTGTTTTTTTATTTTATTTTATTTTCGTTTATTTTTTTTTTTTTCTTTTTTAGTGTATATTTTTTTGCTATTTTTTTTTTACTATTTTGTTTTCTATGTTTTTTTAATGCACTAAAACTACAAAATATGTATGCTTTAATAATAAATTTTAAAGCAAAAAAGTTTACAAAATAACTATTACTTTTATACTTTTGCTTTTTTTTTGCATAAAAAAAATCTTAATATTATACTATAGCGCTAACTTTAAATCGTTTTACTATTTAATTAACTAAAAATTATAACAAGAAAATGTAGCTTTTTTTTTAATTTATATATAATTAGCAGCGCTTATAGCAAGCATACGTTTTGCTTTTTATTTGCGCTGCATTTTTTTATTAATACTAGCAAAAAATATAGTTATAAATTATAACTATATATACACACTTATTTTTTAACGCATTTTTATATATATACGCTATTTTTATTTAAAAGCTTTTTTTTTTAAAAAAACTATATGCTATAAGCTATTTTATAAGCTTAATTGTTTTTTTTTTTTTTTTTTTAACTATATATTTAAATAATAAAGCAAAGCTAACTTTTTTTTAGCTATAGTAATAAATTAAACTTTTTTTTACTTTTTTTTTACCTAAAAGCTTTTAAGCTATAATATATTTTATATTTAATTATTTTTTGTTGCTTTTTTAAGGTTTTTTTTTTGTTTTATGTATTAAATTTAACTAAAAAAAAAAGAATACGCTTTATATTTATAATAAAAAAAAGCTTTTAGCTACAATAAAAAATAAGTTAAAAAAAGTTAAAAAGCAACACATATTATTTAAGCTATTTATGTATAAAAAAACAAAAAATAAGTTCTAAAAAGTTAAAAAGTAACGTGTATTATTTAAGCTATTTATTGTATAAAAAAATAAAAAAAGTATGTTTTGCAAAGTTTTAAAGCAAAGCTTATATATAAAAAGCTTTTTTATTTGTTTTAAGCAGCAATAAGTTTATAATATAAAAACGCATAGCAATAGTAAGCTTAAGCAACTTTATTAAGCATACTATTAAAAAAATATATTAGCTGTTTTTTTTTTTATATATATAACACATAAAAAAACGCATTGCTATAAAAAGCAAAAGCTATTTTGCTATATATACTATTAAAAATATATTAGCTGTTTTTTTTTTTTTAAATATATAAAACATACAAACGTATTGCTATAGCAACCTAAAAAGCAGCTTTATTTTAAACGCAAATAAAAGCATATCTATTGTTTTTTTTTTTTTTTTGTAAGTACTTAAATATTTAAGTAAATACTACAAAAATATAATATAGTAATAAGCATAAATAGCTTATATCAATACTTAATATAAAATGCATATATTTTTTTTTTTGTTTTTATGTGTATAATTTATAAACGTATTACTACAAAAAGCATAAGCACTTTTTTTGCGCACTTTATATAAAGTATATTAGCTGTTTTCTTTGTTTTTTTTTTTATTATAGCTTATTTTGCTTTGCTGCAGATTTGCTTTTTTATAAACTATTAACTAAGCATTTTTTGCTTAAAGAACTTTGTTGTTTATAAAAAAGCAAATCTATAGCTTTTAATAAAATTACTATAAGTTAGCTTTGTTTAATTTGCTTTTTTATTAACTATTAATTAAGCATTTTTTGCTTAAAAAACTTAATTAATAATTAACATAAAAATAAATTAATTAAAGCTAGCTTATAATAAACTTAATAACAGTAATTTATTTTTTTCTTATATAAACTATAAAAAAGAAAAAAGAATTTATACTGCTATAGCACAGCTTTTTATTAATAATGTTTTGTTTTTCTATATTATTGTTTTTTTTTTTTTTTTTCGTTTATTGCTTTTAAACGTTACTAATATACAAACGGAACATTATTAAAAACCGCAATTATAATAAACTCCTTAAATAATAACATAAACTAGTTTTGTTTTTTTATATTATCGTTTTTCTTTTTTTTTACTGTTTATTGCTTTAGAACGTTATTAATATACAAACAAAATATTTTTAAAAACTATAATTACTATAAACTTTTTAAATAATAATGTAGATTAAGCTAAAGTATTTTGCTTTGCAAGCTTATTACTAGCAATATTTTGTTTTTCTGTGTTATTATAATTATTTTTACTATTTATTGCTTTTAAACGTTACTAATATATAAACAGAATATCTTTAAAAACTACAATTATAATAAATTTCTTAAATAATAATATAAACTAAGCTAAAATACTTTGCTTTGTAAGCTTATTACTAGCAACGTTTTATTTTTTTATATTATTATAATTATTTTTAATATTTATTGCTTTTAAACGTTACTAATATAAAAATAAAATATTTTTAAAAGCTATAATTATTATAGCATCTTTAAATAATAACGTAAACTAAATAACTTTGCTTTGCAAGCATTAAACATGTTTTTGTGCTTAAAAAAAATGCTGCAAGCATTTATTAAAGCGTTATAGTAAACTTAATGTAAAAATAACTTGTTTTTAGTTATTTTTTTCTAAATAAAAGAATTATTTAAATTGCTATAAAAAAACAACATTTAAAAATATATAAAAATAAACAAAAAAAATCTTAAAAACGCTAATACTTAGCTAATAAAAAGCACTAAATAAAAACCCAAAAGCGCTAATATTTAGTAAATCAAAAGTACTAAATAAAAGCCTAAAAAATAAAGCAGTAAATATAGCGCTTTTATATTGCTAAAAACTTTAAAATATTTACTAACTATTTGCGATTTTTTTGTTTATTATATTAATATAAACAGCTGTTTTAATTGTTTTTTTTTTTGTTTTAGATTAATGTTTTTTTATGCTTAATTTTTACTTTAACATATATAATATAACTAATATAATTTTTAATATAATAGTTTAGCTTAAAAAAAAACATAAAAACGGTATAAAAAGTAATAACATTTTTATAAAACAAATAAAATAATTTTTACTAATTTTTTGCTAGGCTAAAGTGCTATAAAACAAATAAAACGAACAATTATAATGCTTTGTTAAGCTAAAATACTATAAAACAAATAAAACAAACATTTATAATGCTTTGCTAAGCTAAAATGCTATAAAATAAATAAAACAAATAGCAATAATGCTTTAATATGCTAAAATGCTTACTTTATATAAATTTATAAATAGTATATTAATGTGTTTTTAAAATATATAGTAGAATATATGTTTATTTATTACTAAAAACAACAAAAGTAAAACTAAAGCAAAGCTTTTTTATTGCAGTTATTGTTTTAAAAATAACTTTTCTGCAAAAACTACTTTAAACGTATAAAAAATGCCTAATTATATTAGCTGCTAAATAAATTAATATTACTATATACAAAAAAAACTAAACTTGCTAGTTTCAAAAAGGCAAAAATGTAAGCTAACATAGTTTGCTATGCTATAAACTATACTTATATATTTGTAAAAAAAACTAAACATAATTAATACTTTGTTTTTTAAAAAAATAAATTTATAGTTATTAAATAAGTTTACGTACGTAAAAAGTTTACGTTATAAATATTATATAATTAAAAAAAAAAGGTTAAATAAAAAACTGCAAAAACTACATTTTAAATATAACACTATAAAAAATAAAATATTAAATATAAAACCGCAAAAACTACGTTATAAATAGCATACTATAAAAAAAAAAATGTTAAATAAAAAACAATAAAAACTATAATCTGCAATGTTTTATATGTGTATACTAATAAAAGCTTTTAGTAGCTTAAAAAAATTAGCTATAATATTGCTTATATTTGCTTTTTTTTGTTGTTTTTTACTTTTTGCTAATTTATGTATTAGTACTAAAAATGCTAGCTATTATTAAGTTTTTGTAGTAGTATGTTGCTTAGCTTTTAAATTTGTAGCAAAAAAAAAAAATAAAGCAAAAAATCTTATAAGTGTTAAATTTAGTATATTAATAATAACAAAAATATTTTAAGCTAACATTTTAGTGCTACAAAATATATATATTGTATTACTTAAGCTAATAGCTTATTAATTATGTTAGTTTTTATCTTTTATATATATAGGTAAAAACTGTGCTTATAAATTAAAAGCAAGCTATAAGCAGCTTATTTTTTTCTAGTAATTAGGTAAAAACATTTTATATTTATTTCTAGGTTGCACTAGTTTTACTACGATTTTATTAAGTGCTTTGCTTTTTATTTTTTTGCTTTTAGGTTGTTTATTTATTTATAACATGCTGTTAACTAGGTATATGCACTCTTATGTAGTTATTTCATAGTTCTTTTTTTTTTGTATTTTTTTTGCTTTATAGTTTGCTTGCTTTAGTATTACTGCTTGCTTTGTGCTGCTTGCAGCAGTTTTTTTAGTTCTAGTACTTATTTAGCTAAATGTGCTGCTTTTTTTTTTTAGTCTTTTTTTAAACCTTTTTTTATTATATTGCTAATGCATTATAGTTTACTTGCTTTAATATTACTGCTAGCTTTTTGCTGCACTAGTTTTTTTATAACTAAGTTATAACTAAGTTATAAGCAAAGTTAATTGCTTATTATTTTTTAGTTTGCTTTTTGCATATTTATTTTTTAAGCTGCTTTTATGCTTTTTGTAGTAAACTTATTAAATAAACATAGCTTATAAATAGCTTATATATTAAGCAGTATAAAATAGCAATAAGTAATAACTTATTTTATTTAGCTACTTATGCTAATTTTTTTCTTTTTTAACTATTAATTTTACTACTTTTATTATTATTACTATTATATGCTTAGCTTATGCTTGCTTTAGTATATTAAAGTGCTTAGTTTATAATATAATTAGTTGCTAATGCGTTATAGTTATATAAAAATCTACTTTATTATAGCTGCTATGCTTTTTGCAGTACATATTTATAACTAGCTTAGCTTAAATATATATACTAACTAGTATTAAGCTTATATATTTAAAGTTATAAGTTATTTTGCTGCAGTTTTTACTAGTTATTTAATTTATAGTATTAAATAAAATAACTAACAGCTTGCTACTATATAGTTTAAGCTTTTATAATTGCTTGTTGTTATGTTTTTTTGCTGTAATATTAATTTTTAAAATAAAGGTAAATGCTTTAGTGCTTTATGCTAAAATATTACTAATAGCTTTAAAATTTATATTTATTAAGCATGCTAAAATGCTTAAGCTATGCTACTACTATATTGCTTATATTATAGTAGTATGTTATGCATTTTTTGTTGCTGTTTTTTTTATGCTAATTATATAAGAATATTAATAATTTTTATGCTTGTAATATTATTAGCGAGTTTATTAAGTGCTTATAATGCAAAAAAAGCAAAATAAGCACTAAAAGTAGCAATTATAATTTTATAAGTACTTTTAATTATATTAGTGTTTGCATGTTTTTAAGCTTTATTTTATGCTTATTTTAACTATTAAAGTTTTTTTAATTTTAAGTACTACTAATAATTTTTTAGCTTAAAAAAGTTAATAAAAAACTTTGATTGTTTGTTAAAGCTTGCATAATTACGCGCTATTTTTATATTAATAAAGATATTTAAGCTATACTTATAGCTAGTATGCAACTTTAAGTTGCAATTAAAAAAGCAAAAAAAGCTGCAGCAAGTAAAAAAGCTAAAAGTTTTATATAAATAGGCCGGTTAAAAGGTGTTTATGTAACTTTTAAGGGTTAACATTGTTATATATTTAGTAGCTAGGAGTTTTAGTAAAATTTCAGTATTTAGTGCTTAATAAAGTTGTTTAATTGCTTTGCTTTTTTATAATGTATGCTTTTTAATTTTTATAGTTCTATGTTTATAATTTTGTATTGCTGTTTTTAATACTTTATTATATTGTGCTTTACTTTAAAGTTTATAAATGTAAGCTTATAATAAGCAGCTTTTTTAAAACTATAAGTAGCAAATAGCTTTATAACAGCTGCTTTAGCTTTTGTTTTATAGTTATAGTAAACCTTTTTTAGCTCAAGGGAAAGCCGGTATTAATGCTTAGCTATTTTTGCTTTATGTTTAAGGGCTTTTATTTTTGTGTTTTTATAGCTGCTTACAATTTAATTAGTTCTTTAGTTATGTTGTAATAGCTAAGCTTTTCTGTATTTAGAACTTATTTGGCTATTTTTCGTGCTTTTTTTAGGTTGCGTAATAACCGGTAGCCTAGTTGAAAATTTGTCTGCTTTTTTAGTGTGCTGCAAGTGAGTGTTACAAAATAAAAAAACACTGCTTTTTTTTGCTATATTTTAATAACTTGTTATAGTGCTATAGTATAAAAGTTTTTATAGTAGTTTTTTAAAAGTGCTAAAAAAAAAATTCTTATAAACATGTTTTATATGCTAAATTTAAGCGCTAGCTTTATTATAGCTATTTATAGAATTAATGTATTACTTATAGCTTTAAGCTTTAGTAATAAAATATAAGCAAAATTTGTGTTGTTTATTTATTATGCTTTTTTATTTAAGCTAAAGAAATATTAGTTAATAAGCGTAAGCTAAAGTAAATCATTTATAAATTTTAGTAATTTTTTTGTTTTTTAAGTTAAAGTTAGCAGTATATTTATATATTTAACTTAGTAAAAATTTTTATTAATTTTTTTACTAATAGCTTTTATGCTTAATTATTTATTGGTTTTGCGTGCTTTTATTTTTATAATTTGCTAACTTAACGTAATAGTACTTTTATATTGCTTTATTTAAAGCTAATCATTTTTTTTTTGCTGCTTAATATATTTAATCTTTTATATATTAACTTTTTTGTAATACTATAACTCTTTTAATGCATATTATAAAAATTCGTTTATAAATTTTATTGCTTATTATTATTGCTTTTTTTTTTTTTTTTTTTTTTTTTTGTTTTTATTACATTTATATTTTTATTGTAGCTTGTTTTTTTTTAAGTTGTACGCTATTATTAAGCTTATTTTTTAATGCTTATTTAATGCTTGTTTAGTGCTTTTTTAGCTTTTTTTTAGCGCTTTTACTTATTATATTGCTATTTTTGCTTGCTTTTTTTTAGCGCTTTTATTTGTTGTATTGCTATTTTTGCTTGCTTTACTGTTTTTTTTATAGCTTAATTACTATGTTTTTATTAGCTGCTAAACGTAATTAGCAAAAACGCAAAAAAGCTTAAGCATAACAAATTGTTAAACTAAAACAAAAAGCTATTTAACTTTTTAGTTAATTTTATATTTTTTTTTTAACTTGTTTTTTAATAAAAACATTTTAGCACTTATATATTTTTATGCTTTTATTTTACTGCTTTTAACTTTTAATTTGCTTTTGTACTACTGTTATTTTATTTATAGCTAATTTTGCTTATTTTTTTTTTTTTTTTTTATAAACGTTTTGTTTTTAATTACTTAACTTTTTTTTATTTATTTTTAAGTGTTATTATTACTTTTTACTTTTTTGTTTAAGCAATCTTTAAAACTGCTATATATAAATAGCTTTACTTTTTTAAATTTAAACAATAGTAATACTATAAATTTTAAACTATTTAAACTAGAACTTTTTTTTTTTTTTGCTTTTTTTGCTTGTTTTTTATTCTGAAGTTTTTTTAGTTTTAGTAACTTAGGCTTTTTTAATAGCAACAAAAATAATAATACCGTTTTAGATGCTTTAAAACCAGTTATTTTTTTTTCTTTGATTTTTCTTTTATTTTTTATACTTTATATTTTAAATAAGCCTATTGCTTTATTGCTTAACTTTTTTTTTACTTTGTTATAACAAAATTCCTTTATGTTTATTGCTAGTAAAGCTTTTGTTTTTAGCAAGTATTATTTTTTTGCTTTTGCTTTTTTTTTTTTATTACTAGTTTATTATAATTAGCTTAGCTAGCAGTTTTTTTTTTTATTTAATAATATGCGTTATTGCATATAAAAACAAATTCTATACTTTTATTTTTATTAATGCAACTATAGTATGCTTTATTTTCTGTTCTTTTTGTTTTTTTTTATTTTTGTTTATATTGTTAGCCTGTTTATACTTTTAGAACAGCTTTTAAAAAACAAAATATCTTAGGACTTAAAGTCTTTAAAAAAACTTTAAGTTTTAAAATATTTTGTTTTTTAAAAGCTTTTCTTTTTTTGTTCTTTTTAGTTTTAAAATAGTTAGTTTTTTATAAGCTATCCTTTTTCTTTTTATAGTTTTTATTTTTATTTTTAGATTTATAATACTAATTTCTTCTTATAAATAAAATAATAAATATAGCTAGCTATACATTAAAACATATAACTAATTATTTTATATAAAGCTTTTTAGCTTTTTATATTAATTCTTTAAAACAAAATAATTTTACTAACTTTTTTTTATTTTATGCTAAGCTAAAAATGCTATAAATTTTTTTTTAGCATATTTTTTTTAATGCTAATAAGCTTATGCTTTTTTTTTTGTTTATTAAAGCCTTTTGTTATAATATTTACTAATAAATATATATTATTTATTAATATAATATTAATAGCTATATTATTTAGCTTTGTTTTTTTGCTGCATTTTTTTTAGCAATATTAAATTTAAATTATTTATTTTTCTTTTAATTTACTTTTTTTTAAAATTTATACTGCATTTTTAACTTAGTAAAACTTTATAAAACCTAAAATTTATAGCTTAGCTTTTTTAAATATAGTTTTAATAATACTGTTTATTTTGTTTTTTTTTATTTTTTTTTAATTTTTAAACATTAAATTACTTATTGACTATTTAAAATATAAAAATAGTTCGTAAAAAACTATATGTTACCTGCTTTATATACTTTTTGTTTATTTGCGATTATTGCTTAGCACTTTATTAGTTTTGCTTAAGCTAAAGCAAAAGTAAATATTTAACAAGCTTTAGCAAAAAGCTTTAGCTTTTTTTAATATACTTAGTTATAATATACTATTTTATGCAAATATATAAAACTGTTTTAAAACTACTTTAAAACTTTATATAATTAGCATTTGTTTAGCTATTTTGTTAGCTTTATTTTCTTTTTACAAAAATATAATATTAAAAATATAACTATAAGCTATTTAATAAAAAGTGCTTTATAAAAATTTTATATAAACTATTTTTTAATAGCAAACTAGCAATATTTTTACTTTAATACTACGTAAGTTAACTTTGCTTTTTAAAACATGCTTTATATTATTAAACCTTTTTACTTAATTAATAATATAATACTTTTATATATTTTGTTTTATAAGTTAGTATGCTTAGCTAAAAAAGCGTATAATAATAATAGCTTATTTTAAAAATATTGTTAAATTTTTTATTTATAATATTTGTTCTAAAATATAAAAAAGCTAAAAATAGTAAAAACTATACTAGCTAGCTTTTAAGTTAAAAAAGTAGCCTTATGTTAAATTAAGTTATATAATTTTTATAAGCAGCATATATAAACATTTATAAAAAAATTTCATTTTTTTAATTTATTATAGTTTAACTTGTTGTTTTTTAACTTAAACTTATTAAAATAATACTACTAAAGCAAAGCTTACTTATTAACGTAAAAAGTAGTATTACTTAATTTTTTTTTTTTTTTAATGCTTTTTAGTTTTATAAAAGCTAGCTATACTATATATTATTTATTTTGTTTAATGCTTTTATGCTGCTTTACTATAATATATGCTATAAATACTATATGCTTTAGTTTTATATTATAACTACTATAAACTTTTATGAACTGCTTTTTTAGCAAACTATTTGCTTGTTTTTATTAACTGATTTTATTACTTATAACTTTTTTTTTTTTGTTTTAATACGCTAACTAAATAATTTTTTGCTTGCTTATATTGTTTGCTTTATTAAGCTTATTAAAAAACTAGCAATATTTGTACTATTTAATAATAATACATTACTAAAGCAGTTTATTACTACTAAATGTACTAAATATATGCTTACTAATTAAATATTGTTTATTTTTTTTAAGCAAACTTATATTAGCAGTATTTTTTTTTAAGTATTATAGCTATAGTATACTACTTAAAATTGCTGTATAGCTAACAAGTTAAAAAAGCTATTACAAAAGCTTAGCTTAAAGAATATAATGCAAAAGTATAGTATATTATAAGTGCTAAACAATATATTTAAGTAGTATATTTTTTAACTTATAAATTATGCTTTAAAAAAGTTTTTTTTATTTTTTTTTAAGCATTAAAATTAACTAAAAATAACTTAGCAAAGTATAACGCAAAGTATACTTAATATAAATAAGCAATTTAAAACAATGCTACTAAAAAACTTTTAAAATATTACTAATTATGCTATTATTTTTACTAAATATTATAAAATATAGCTACTATGCAATAAAACTTTTAAGCTTGCATTATAATTAGTTATTTATATATATAACCTAAAGTTTTTTAAAGCTTATAAGCTATATTTTAAAAAGCTTAAGCTTTTTTACTAAAAATAATATAATATTTTGTATAAAAGCTAGCTAAACTATATATAAAGCTATTTTTAACTTTTTAGCTTATTTAACGTTTACTGCATTTATTTTTAAGTTTTTGCTACTTTAAGCAAAACTAAAGTTAAAAGCCTTTAAGCAAAAAAAATAGCGCTATTTAATAATGCTAACTTTTTATTTTCTGCTTTTGCATAATAGCAAAAACCAAAAATAAAAACTTATAACTTTAGCAACTATAATATAAATAAACATTAAAGCTAGTTTATATATGTAGCATTAATGCTTAATGCTTTAAATAATTATGTTAGTTAGTTAAACAAAAGCTTTACTTTTTAGTATTATAAAGTTTAAAAAGCTTAGCTTGCTATATTTACTAGCAAAAACATTATATGCTTATTTTTTAACAACTAGTTTAACTATTATTAAGCGTATGCTAGCTTTTATATTTTTATTACGCTAAACTTTAAAAAAACCAAGTTTTTTTATGTTTAATTATTTAAGCGTATTGCTATATAGTTAGATTTTTTTAGTTTTAAGTATAGCTGCTTAAAGCTATTATACTATAACATAATAAAAAAAAAGCTATTATATAATAATATAAGTTATTTATTTAAAAAAGCTTTAATAGCTATTATATTAATATATTTGCTACTATTGCTTAATTAAGTTTATAATACTGCTATATAAGCATGCTATAATATATATTAACATGTTATAATATTTACGCAATAAAAACATAATACTTTTTACTTTAGCTTTAATGCTATGCTTTAATATTTATTTAACTATTGCAGCAAAAGTTTTTTATACATGTTTTTCGAACAGCTTTTTTATATATTTATTAAGCAACTTATTATATTTTTTTAACTATATATATTTTGCTTTAGTATATTTTTTAATGCTATAAAACTGCTATTTTTTTTTGTTAACTTATTAGCGCAGCTTAAACTAAAAAACTTAAAAGCTAATAGCTTAGTACTAATATTTAAATTGCTATACTAAATAAACATGTTAACAAAAAAGATTTTTATAAAATATGTAGTATTATGTAAAAAGCTAAACATAAAGCTAGCTATATAACGTAAGCTAGCAGAAAAACTAATTAATAGCAGTAAAACTAGCAAAAAAAAAAACAAAATAAACGTTATAAATAATATAAAGCTAAAAACAAACAGTAGTTATAATTTTAATAATTATAAGTAGCTATAATAAAACTTAAAACTAAAGCAAAACTAATAAAAGCTACTAAAAATAAAATATTTAAAACTATATAGTAACTATACTTTAGCTTATTTTTTAGTATATAAAAACTAATATAAAATAATATTATTTTTAAAAAAAACTTAGCATGCTAAAAAAATAACCTAAAGTAATTTAAATTATTATTATTTTAATAATATTTGTTTTTTTAAAAACTTATATAGTATTGCTTTAAGTAGCTTATATAATATTATTATTAACTATTAGTTCTTTATGTAGCATTACTTTTTTTTTTAAGTTTTTTATAGTATTATTTGTTTTTTACTTAAAAGGTTTGCGCTATATTATTATTTATAAAACGTAACTTATATAGTATTAAACTTTCTATATAAAGTTTAATTTTATTTATGTTGCATTAAAAACTGCAATAATAAAATCTATTAGTTATAAAAGCAATATAGCGTACGTATATAGCTAAAAATATATATAGCTTTTTTACTTACTATAATTTTTATAATATATAGTAAACATACTACTGCTTTTTATATTTATTTTAAACGTAATATTTTTTTATTTTAACTATTTTATTACGCTTAGTTCTATAAAAGTTTATTAGTGTACTTTTTAAAAAAGATATAAATACTTAAAAAAATAATTATAGTTTATATAAGCATATTTAGCATATAGTTTTATTAAGCTAGTATTTATTTTTATATAACATTTTGCTGTTTTTTAGGTTTGCTTAAAAATAGAAAGCTTAAAGTTAATAATGTTGTTTTTTTTAACGTTTGCTTAGCGTATGTTTAAGCTTTTACTTTTTTAAACAAAAAAAGTAAGCCTAAAGGCTTAAAAAAATAAAGCTTTAGCAAAAAAAGCGTTAGCTTGCATATTGTTTATATTGCTAGCTATAATGTTCTGCTTTTTTTTAGCAGCTAAAAAAAATACAAAAATATATTACTTATTATAATAAAAATATTAAGCTTAGCTTTATAAAAAAAATGTTTTAAGCGCTATAGTAATTAATATAACTTTTAAAAGTAGTAAGCTTTTTTTTATAAATTTATACTTAGTAAAAAGTTTTTGCTTTTTTATATAAAATATAGCTATTTTGCTTTTGTTAGCACGCTATATATTATGTTTACTTTTATTAGCACATTAAAAATGCTATAATTTCTTTTATTAAATTATTAGCTATTATTGCTACTTAGCTATAATTGCTTTTATTATATATTATAACTACTTTTATTAATATATTAATAATTATTATTATACTAGCTATGCTATTTTTTTATATATTTATAAAATGCTTAACATATATAATTAATAAAATATACGATTTTTTGCTTTATATTTTTTATATTATTTACTGATTTTTTTTACTAAGGTTTTTTTTTTTTAACTTTATTAAGCTTTTACTTTATTACATAATTTTTGTTTATATTATATATGTTATAAGTATAAAAACTTTATTAGAAAAATCTTAAAGCAAAACAAAAAGTTACTATATAAAGCAAATCATTATATTTAAAAACTTTATATATATCTTTTTATAAAAAAAGCTAATTTTTATTTTTTACTGCTTTTAAAATATAAAAAATCTTATAAATAAACAAAAAAAGCTTTTAAACTAGTATAAAACAATATAACATTAACGTAAAACAGCATAAAAACATTAAAAAGCACATAAAATTACTTTGTTTTGCTTTTATTAGTTTATTAGTTTTATTACTATTGCTTTTATTTATATATTAATTATTAGTTTTTTAAAATTTTGTAATGTTTTTTTATTAAACGTTAAACTTAGCTTTTTAAAATAGCAGCAAAATAATTAAATTAAATATAGCATAACTACTTTAATTAATACATTAGTTTTATTATTATAGCTTATATTGCAAAGCTAGCTTTTAAGTAAAACTATTATTGCATTAAACTTAAAAACAAAAGCATTTTTTGTTTTAAAATCTAAAACTAGAAAAATTGCTTAGTTTTTGTTTAATTTTTTATAGCAGCTTAAAAAAAATCTTTAATTTATAAAAGCAAAATAGCTTTTTTTTTTAATACATAAAACCGTTTTTAATAGTTTTTGTTTTACGTAGTATAGTTTTAGTGTTTTATAGCATAATACGTATAAAAATAGCAAAAAATATTTAGTAAGTTTGCTATAGTTTAAAACGTAAAGATTTTTAGTTTTAAAAATAAAACAAAAAAAATTTTTTAGGTATTTTTTACTTTTTAGCAGCAGTTTAAAATGTAAAAATATTTGCTTTTAAAATATAACTTAAAAATATAATAATTTTTGCTTTTTAACTAAAACTTTAGTTTTTAGCAACTTTTTAATAGCAGCTTAAAATTTTAACTTTAAAATTAAAACTAAAAAAATTATTTAAGTTTTATTAATTTTTTAGCAATAGCTTAAAATTTTAGCTTTAAAACTAAAACTTTAATTTTTTTTAATTTTTTAGCAACAGCTTACAATTTTAGCTTTAAAACATAAATTAAAAAAATTATTTAGTTTTTTTTAACTTTTTTTTAGTAGCTTAAAATGCAAAAATTTTTGCTTTTAAAAATAAACCTATAAAAAGCTTTAATAATTAATATATTATTTATTTTAAAACAAATAAAGCTTACTGCTAAATATGTTTTATTTTATTTAAGTTGCTTTTTAAAAAAATCGCTAAGTAAAAATTTTGCTGTTTTATTATTTATAGCTTTAATAACTAAAGCTATTTTTTAAAAACTAATATAAAACTTTTTATAATTATTTATTATAGCTAATTAAGCTATAGCTAATTAAGCTATATTAAAGTTTTATACTTTTTTGCTGTTTTATTATTTATAGCGCTAGTAGTTAAAGCTACTATTTAAAAGTTAATATAAAACTTTATATAATTGTTTATTATAGCTAATTAAGCTATAATTAATTAAGCTATATTTAAGTTTTAAATATTTAGCTTTTATGCATAATAAATTAACATTATATTATATAAAACTGCTTAAAAAATAAGCTATTTGCTAATTATTTGTTTTTTTAGCATTTTTTATAAAGCTAAACAAAAAATTTAATAAAAACAAAAAGTTTTTATATATATTAAGTTAGTTATTATAGCACTAATAAAAAAAATGTTTGCTTTTTTATATAAAAAAAAAAATGTTATTAAGCAGCTAGTTTTTTATAAGAATAATTATTATTGTTATAAAATTTTAGCAAAAAAAATATTAGCACTTAAAAAAAATTAAAAGCGCAAGTTTTAATAAATTTCTTTTTAAGCAAAAAAAGCTATAACGTTAGCTTTATTATTATTACTTTTAATTATATCTTAAAATTTATATAAAAGTTAGAATTATAAAAACTATATTAAAATAAACAAAAAATACAATAAAAAAAAAAAAAAAAAATAAAAAAAAAAAAAAATAAAAGATTAAAATACCTAAAAATAAAAAGAAATAAAGAATATAATAAGTAAATAAATCGATAAAAAAAATAATAAATAAAAAGAATATAAAATAAAAAAAATGTATAAAATAAAAAAGATATATAAAATAAAAAAAATATAAAATAAAAAAAATGTAAAATAAAAAAGAAATAAAAATTTAACTATGTTAAAAAAACTTTTTGCATAAAATACTGCTATAAAATGTTTTTCTAAATGTAACTAAAGTATAAAAAAAGCTTTTAAACGAAACTATAACATATAAAACGTAATAATAAAAACTTTTTTTGTAGTTTTTTTGCGCTTGCAAAATTTTTTATAAAAGCAAGCATAAGCACAAAAAGTTAATTTATATTTATTTCTAAAAAAAAAAGCAATTGCTTTTTTGTACTACTTATAATAATAAATTTATTAGCATATTTAAGTAAGCATATAATTTTTAGTGCATATAGCACTTTTAGTAACTTATATACATAAGTAATAAAACATTTCTAGCTTTTTTTTTCTTTTTGTTTTTAAACTTGTTGTAATTATAGCATAGTTATGCTTCGTTTTTTTATTTTATTTTATTTTCGTTTATTTTTTTCTTTTTTTTTTTTAGTATATATTTTTTTGCTATTTTTTTTTTACTATTTTGTTTTTTATGTTTCTTTAATGCACTAAAACTACAAAGTACGTATGCTTTAATAATAGATTTTAAAGCAAGAAAGTTTGCAAAATAACTACTACTTTTATACTTTTGCTTTTTTTTTGCATAAAAAAAATCTTAATATTGCACTGTAGCGCTAACTTTAAATTGTTTTATTATTTAACTAATTAAAAATTACAATAAGAAAATCTAGCTTTTTTTTTAATTTATATACAATTAGCAATGCTTATAGCAAACGTACGTTTTGCTTTTTATTTGTGCTACATTTTTTTATTAATGCTAGCAAAAAATACAGTTATAAACTGTAATTATATATATGCACTTGTTTTTTAACGCATTTTTATATATATACGCTATTTTTATTTAAAAGCTTTTTTTTTTAAAAAAACTATATGCTATAAGCCGTTTTATAAGCTTAATTATTTTTTTTTTTTTTTTTAACTACATGTTTAAATAATAAAGCAAAATTAACTTTTTTTTAGCTATAATAATAAACTAAACTTTCTTTTACCTTTTTTTTACTTAAAAGCTTTTAAGCTATAATATATTTTATATTTAATCGTTTTTTATTGCTTTTTTAAGGTTTTTTTTTTATTTTATGTATTAAATTTAACTAAAAAAAAAAGAACACGCTTTATATTCATAATAAAAAAAAACTTTTAGCTGCAATAAAAAATAAGTTAAAAAAAGTTAAAAAGTAACACATATTATTTAAGCTATTTGCATATAAAAAAACAAAAAATAAGTTTTAAAAAGTTAAAAAGCAACATATATTATTTAAGCTATTTATTATATAAAAAAACAAAAAAAGTATATTTTGCAAGATTTTAAAGCAAAGCTTATATATAAAAAGCTTTTTTATTTGTTTTAAGCAGCAATAAGTTTATAATATAAAAACGCATAGCAGTAGCAAGCCTAAATAACTTTATTAAGCATACTATTAAAAAAGTACATTAGCTATTTTTTTTTTTATATATATAATATATAAAAAAACATATTACTATAAAAAGCAAAAGTTACTTTGCTACATACGCTATTAAAAGTATATTAGCTATTTTTTTTTTTTTAAACATATAAAATATACAAACGTATTACTATAGCAACCTAAAAAGCAGCTTTATTTTAAACGCAAATAAAAGCATATCTATTGTTTTTTTTTTTTTTTTGTAAATACTTAAGTACTTAAGTAAATACTACAAAAATATAATATAGCAGTAAGCATAAGTAGCTTATATAAATACTTAATATAAAATACATATATTTTTTTTTTTGTTTTTATGCATATAATTTATAAACGTATTGCTGCAAAAAGCATAAGCATTTTTTTTGCGCACTTTATACAAAGTATATTAACTGTTTCTTTTGTTTTTTTTTTTACTACAGCTTATTTTGCTTTGCTGCAGATCTACTTTTTTATAAACTGTTAACTAAGCATTTTTTGCTTAAAAAACTCTATTATTTATAAAAAAGCAAATCTATAGCTTTTAATAAAATTATTATAAGCTAGTTTTACTTAATTTGCTTTTTTATTAATTATTAATTAAGCATTTTTTGCTTAAAAAACTTAGTTAATAATTAACATAAAAATAAATTAGTTAAAGCTAGCTTATAATAAACTTAATAACAGTAATTCATTTTTTTTTTATATAAACTACAAAAAAAAAAAAAGAATTTATACTACTGTAGCGCAGCTTTTTACTAGTAATGTTTTGTTTTTTTATATTATTGTTTTTTTTTTTTCCTTTTGTTTATTGCTTTTAAACATTACTAATATACAAACAAAACATTATTAAAAACTGCAATTATAATAAATTCCTCAAATAATAATATAAACTAGTTTTGTTTTTCTGTATTATTGTTTTTCTTTTTTTTTACTATTTATTGCTTTAAAACATTACTAATATATAAACAAAATATTTTTAAAAACTGCAATTACTATAAACTTTTTAAATAATAACATAAATTAAACTAAAGTACTTTATTTTGCAAGCTTATTACTAGCAATATTTTGTTTTTTTGTATTATTATAATTATTTTTACTATTTATTGCTTTTAAACATTACTAATATACAAACATAATATCTTTAAAAACTACAATTATAATAGATTTCTTAAATAATAATATAAATTAAGCTAAAATACTTTGCTTTGCAAGCTTATTACTAGTAACGTTTTATTCTTTTGTATTATTATAATTATTTTTAATATTTATTACTTTTAAACGTTACTAATATAAAAACAAAATATTTTTAAAAGCTGTAATTACTATAGCGTTTTTAAATAATAACGTAAACTAAATAGCTTTGCTTTATAAATACTAAACATATTTTTATGCTTAAAAAAAATGCTGCAAATACTTATTAAAGCATTATAGTAAACTTAATATAAAAATAACTTGTTTTTAGCTATTTTTCTCTAAATAAAAGCATTATTTAAATTGCTATAAAAAAACAACATTTAAAAATATATAAAAACAAACAAAAAAAATCCTAAAAGCGCTAATATTTAGCTAATAAAAAGCACTAAATAAAAACCTAAAAGCGCTAATACTTAATAAATTAAAAGTACTAAATAAAAGCTTAAAAAACAAAGCAGCAAACATAGCGCTTTTATATTGCTAAAAAACTTAAAATATTTGTTAATTATTTATAATTTTTTTGTTTGTTATATTAGTATAAACAGCTGTTTTAATTGTTTTTTTTTTTGTTTTAAATTAATGTTTTTTTATGCTTAATTTTTACTTTAATATATATAGCATAACTAACATAATCTTTAATATAATAATTTAGCTTAAAAAAAAACGTAAAAACAGTATAAAAAGTAATAGCGTTTTTATAAAACAAATAAAATAATTTTTACTAATTTTTTGCTAAGCTAAAGTGCTATAAAACAAATAAAACAAACAACTATAATGCTTTATTAAGCTAAAGTATTATAAAATAAATAAAACGAACACTTATAATACTTTACTAAGCTAAAGTGCTATAAAATAAATAAAACAAATAGCAATAATGCTTTAATATGCTAAAATACTTACTTTATATAAATTTATAAATAATATATTAATATGTTCTTAAAGTATATAGCAAAATATATATTTATTTACTACTAAAAATAATAAAAGTAAAACTAAAGCAAAGCTTTTTTATTATAGTTATTATTTTAAAGATAACTCTTTTACAAAAATTACTCCGAACGTATAAAAAATGCCTAATTATACTAGCTACTAAATAAATTAATATTACTATATATAAAAAAAACTAAACTTGCTAGTTTAAAAAAAGCAAAAATATAAGCTAACATAGTTTGCTATGCTATAAACTATACTTATATATTCGTAAAAAAAACTAAACATAATTAATACTTTGTTTTTTAAAAAAATAAATCTACAGTTATTAAATAGGTCTACATACGTAAAAAGTTCATATTATAAATATTACATAATTAAAAAGAAAAAGTTAAATAAAAAACTGCAAAAACTACATTTTAAATATAACATTATAAAAAATAAAATATTAAATATAAAACCATAGAAACTATATTATAAATAGCATACTATAAAAAAAAAATGTTAAATAAAAAACAATAAAAATTATAATTCGCAATGTTTTATATACGTATGCTAATAAAAGCTTTTAGTAGCTTAAAAAAATTAGCTATAATATTGCTTATATTTGCTTTTTTTTTTTGTTTTTTATTTTTTGCTAATTTATGTATTAGTGCTAAAAATGCTAGCTATTATTAAGTTTTTATAGCAGTACGTTGCTTAGCTTTTAAATTTGTAGCAAAAAAAAAAAATAAAGCAAAAGATCTTACAAGTATTAAATTTAATATATTAATAATAATAAAAGCATTTTAAGCTAATATTTTAGTGCTACAAAATGAAAAAACACTGCTTTTTTTTGTTATACTTTAATAACTTGTTATAGTGCTATAGCATAAAAGTTTTTATAGCGGTTTTTTAAGAGCATTAAAAAAAAATTCCTATAAATATGTTTTATATGTTAAATTTAAACGCTAGCTTTATTATAGCTGTTTATAAAATTAATGTACTATTTATAGCTTTAAGCTTTAGTAATAAAATATAAGCAAAATTTATATTGTTTATTTATTGTGCTTTTTTATTTAAACTAAAAAAATATTAGTTAATAAACGTAAGCTAAAGTAAATTATTTATAAATTTTAGTAATTTTTTTGTTCTTTAAGTTAAAGTTAGTAGTATGTTTATATGTTTAACTTAATGAAAATTTTTATTAATTTTTCTACTAATAGCTTTTATGCTTAATTATTTGCTAGTTTTATGTGTTTTTATTTTTATAATCTGTTAGCTTAACATAATAATACTTTTGTATTGCTTTATTTAAAGCTAATCATTTTTTTTTTGCTGCTTAATATATTTAATTTTTTATGTATTAACTTTTTTGTAATACTACAACCTTTTTAATATATATTATAAAAATTTGTTTATAAATTTTATTGCTTATTATTATTGCTTTTTTTTTTTTTTTTTTTTTTTCTGTTTTTATTACATTTGTATTTTTATTATAGCTTGTTTTTTTTTAAGTTATACGCTATTATTAAGCTTATTTTTTAGTGCTTGTTTAATGTTCGTTTAACGCTTTTTTAGCTTCTTTTTAACGCTTTTACTTGTTATATTGCTATTTTTGCTTGCTTTTTTTTAGCGCTTTTATTTATTATATTGCTATTTTTGCTTGCTTTACTGTTTTTTTTGTAGCTTAATTATTATGCTTTTATTAGCTGCTAAACATAATTAGCAAAAACGCAAAAAAGCTTAAGCATAATAAATTGTTAAACTAAAACAAAAAGCTACTTAACTTTTTAATTAATTTTATATTTTTTTTTTTAACTTGTTTTTTAATAAAAACATTTTAGCATTTATATACTTTTATACCTTTATTTTATTGCTTTTAACTTTTAATTTGCTTTTGTACTACTATTATTTTATTTGCAGCTAATTTTGCTTATTTTTCTTTTTTTTTTTATAAACGTTTTATTTTTAATTACTTAACTTTTTTTTATTTATTTTTAAGTACTATTGCTACTTTTTACTTTTTTATTTAAGCAATTTTTAAAACTGCTATATATAAATAGCTTTGCTTTTTTAAATTTAAACAATAGTAATACTATAAATTTTAAACTGCTTAAACTAGAACTTTTTCTTTTTTTTGCTTTTTTTGCTTGTTTTTTATTTTAAAGTTTCTTTAGTTCTAGTAACTTAAGCTTTTTTAATAGCAATAAAAGTAATAGTATTATTTCAAACGCTTTAAAACTAGTTATTTTTTTTTTTTTAATTTTTCTTTTGTTTTTTATGCTTTATATTTTAAATAAGCTTATTGCTTTATTACTTAACCTTTTTTTTATTTCGTTATAGCAAAATTTCTTTGTTTTTATTGCTAATAAAACCTTTATTTTTAGCAAGCATTGTTTTTTTGCTTTTGCTTTTTTTTTTTTACTACTAGTTTACTATAATTAGCTTAGCTAATAGTTTTCCTTTTTATTTAATAATATGTATTATTACATATAGAAATAAATTTTATACTTTTATTTTTATTAATATAACTATAGTATGCTTTATTTTTTGTTTTTTTTGTTTTTTTTTATTTTTGTTTATATTATTAACTTATTTATACTTTTAAAACAGCTTTTAAAAAACGAAATATCTTAAGACCTAAAGTTTTTAAAAAAACTTTAAGTCTTAAAATATTTTGTTTTTTAAAAGCCTTTTTTTTTTTGTTTTTTTTAGTCTTAAAGTAGTTAGTTTTTTATAAGCTATCCTTTTTTTTTTTATAGTTTTTATTTCTATTTTTAAATTTATAATACTAATTTCTTTTTATAAATAAAATAATAAATATAGCTAGCTATATATTAAAACATATAATTAATTATTTTATATAAAGCTTTTTAGCTTTTTATATTAATTCTTTAAAACAAAATAATCTTACTAACCTTTTTTTATTTTATGCTAAGCTAAAAGCGCTATAAATTCTTTTTTAATATACTTTTTTTAATGCTAATAAGCTTACGCTTTTTTTTTTGTTTACTAAAGCCTTTTATTATAATATTTACTAATAAATATATATTATTTATTAATATAACATTAATAGCTATATTATTTAGCTTTGTTTTTTTGCTGCATTTTTTTAGCAATATTAAATTTAAATTATTTATTTTTTTTTTAATTTACTTTTTTTTAAAATTTATACTGCATTTTTAACTTAGTAAAACCTTATAAAACCTAAAATTTGCAGCTTAGCTTTTTTAAATATAGTTTTAATAACACTGTTTATTTTGTTTTCTTTTATTTTCTTTTAATTTTTAAACATTAAATTACTTACTTGCTATTTAAAATATAAAAATAATTTATAAAAAACTATATACTATTTGCTTTATATGCTTTTTGTTTATTTATAATTATTGCTTAGCACTTTATTAGTTTTACTTAAACTAAAGCAAAAACAAACATTTAACAAGCTTTAGCAAAAAGCTTTAGCTTTTTTTAATATATTTAATTGCAATATACTATTTTATACAAATATACAAAACTATTTTAAAACTACTTTAAAACTTTATATAATTAGCATTTGTTTAGCTATTTTATTAGCTTTATTTTTTTTTTATAAAAATATAATATTAAAAATATAACTATAAGCTACTTAGCAAAAAATGCTCTGCAAAAATTCTATACGAACTATTTTTTAATAGCAAACTAATAGCACTTTTATTTTAACGCTATATAAATTAACTTTGCTTTTTAAAATATGCTTTATATTATTAAACTTTTTTATTTAACTAATAATATAATACTTTTATATATTTTGCTTTATAAGTTAGCATGCTTAGCTAAAAAAACGCATAATAGCAATAGCTTATTTTAAAAATATTATTAAATTTTTTATTTGCAATATTTATTCTAGAATATAAAAAAGCTAAAAATAGTAAAAACTATGCTAGCTAGCTTTTAAATTAAAAAAGTAGCCTTATATTAAATTAAATTATATAATTTTTATAAGCAGCATATATAAATACCTATAAAAAGATTTCATTTTTTTAATTTATTATAGTTTAACTTATTGTTTTTTAGCTTAAACTTACTAAAATAATACTATTAAAGCAAAGCTTACTTATTAACGCAAAAAGCAGTACTACTTAATCTTTTTTTTTTTTTTTAACGCTTTTTAGTTTTATAAAAGCTAGCTATACTATATATTATTTACTTTGTTTAATAACTTTACGTTGCTTTACTATAATATATGCTATAAATATTATATACTTTAGTTTTATATTATAACTGCTATAAACTTTTATAAACTGCTTTTTTAGCAAATTATTTGCTTATTTTTACTAACTAATTTTACTACTTATAACTTTTTTTTTTTTGTTTTAATATATTAGCTAAATAATTTTTTGCTTGCTTATGCTGTTTGTTTTATTAAGCTTATTAAAAAACTAGCAATATTTGCACTGCTTAATAGCAGTATACTACTAAAGCAGTTTACTACTACTAAATATACTAAATATATGCTTATTAATTAAGTATTGCTTACTTTTTTTAAGTAAACTTATATTAGTAGTATTTTTTTTTAAGTATTATAGCTATAATATATTACTTAAAATTACTATATAACTAATAAGTTAAAAAAGCTATTATAAAAGCTTAGCTTAAAAAACGTAATATAAAAGTATAACATACTATAAGTATTAAACAATATATTTAAGTAGCATATTTTTTAACTTATAAATTATACTTTAAAAAAGCTTTTTTTATTTTTTTTTAAGCATTAAAATTAACTAAAAGTAATTTAGCAAAATATAACGCAAAGTATACTTAACATAAATAAGCAGTTTAAAATAACACTACTAAAGAACTTTTAAAACATTATTAATTATACTACTATTTCTACTAAATATTATAAAGCATAGCTATTATATAGCAAAACTTTTAAGCTTGCATTATAGTTAATTATTTGCGTATATAACTTAAAGTTTTTTAAAGCTTATAAGCTATATTTTAAAAAGCTTAAGCTTTTTTACTAAAAATAAAACAATATTTTATATAAAAACTAGCTAAACTATATATAAAGCTTCTTTTAACTTTTTAGCTTATTTAACGTTTATTGCATTTATTTTTAAGTTTTTGCTGCTTTAAGCAAAACTAAAGTTAAAGGCTTTTAAATAAAAAAAACAGCGCTATTTAATAATGCTAACTTTTTATTTTTTGCTTTTGCATAACAGCAAAAACTAAAAATAAAAACTTATAACTTTAGCAATTATAATATAAATAAACGCTAGAGCTAGTTTATATATATAGCATTAATATTTAACGCTTTAAATAATTATACTAATTAATTAAGCAAAAGCTTTACTTTTTAGTATTATAAAGTTTAAAAAGCTTAGCTTGCTATATTTATTAGCAAAAACATTATATGCTTGTTTTTTAACAATTAGTTTAACTATTGTTAAGCATATGCTAGTTTTTATATTTTTATTACGCTAAACTTTAAAAAAACCAAGTTTTTTTATGTTTAATTATTTAAGCATATTACTATATAATTAAATTTTTTTAGTTTTAAATATAGCTGCTTAAAGCTATTATGCTATAACATAATAAAAAAAAAGCTATTATATAATAATATAAGTTACTTATTTAAAAAAGCTTTAATAGCTATTATATTAATATATTTGCTATTATTACTTAATTAAGTTTATAATGCTATTATATAAGCATGCTATAATCTATATTAATATGTTATAATACTTATGCAATAAAAACGCAATATTTTTTACTTTAGTTTTAATGCTATATTTTAATATTTATTTAACTATTATAGCAAAAGTTCTTTACGTATGTTTTTTAAACAGCTTTTTTATATACTTATTAAACAACTTACTATATCTTTTTAACTGCATGCATTTTACTTTAGTACATTTTTTAATGCTATAAAACTGCTATTTTTTCTTGTTAACTTATTAGTATAACTTAAACTAAAAAACTTAAAAGCTAATAGCTTAGTACTAATATTTAAGTTGCTATACTAAATAAGCACGTTAGCAAAAAAAATCTTCATAAAATATATAATATTATGCAAAAAGCTAAATATAAAGCTAGCTATATAGCGTAAGCTAGCAAAAAAACTAACTAATAACAATAAAACTAGCAAAAAAAAAAAACAAAATAAACGTTATAAATAATACAAAGCTAAAAATAAACAGTAGCTATAATTCTAGTAATTATAAATAACTATAATAAAACTTAAAACTAAAGCAAAACTAATAAAAGCTACTAAAAATAAAATATTTAAAATTATATAGTAATTATACTTTAGCTTATTTTTTAGTATATAAAAACTAATATAAAATAATATTGTTTTTAAAAAAAACTTAGCATGCTAAAAAAATAACCTAAAATAATTTAAATCGTTATTACTTTAGTAATATTTGTTTTTTTAAAAACTTATATAGTATTGCTTTAAATAGCTTATATAGCATTATTATTAACTATTAGTTCTTTATATAACATTGCTTTTTTTTTTAAGTTTTTTATAGTATTATTTATTTTTTATTTAAAAAGTTTGCGCTATATTATTGTTTATAAAACATAACCTATATAATATTAAATTTTTTACATAAAGTTTAATTTTATTTATATTGCATTAAAAACTATAGCAATAAAATCTATTAGTTATAAAAGCAATATAGCATATATATATAGCTAAAAATATATATAGCTTTTTTATTTACTATAATTTTTATAGCATATAATAAATATATTACTGCTTTTTATATTTACTTTAAACGTAATACTTTTTTATTTTAATTATTTTGTTATGCTTAGTTTTATAAAAGTTTACTAATGCACTTTTTAAAAAAGATATAAATACTTAAAAAAATAATTATAGTTTATATAAGCGCATTTAGCATATAGTTTTGCTAAGCTAATATTTATTTTTATATAACATTTTGCTGTTTTTTAAGTTTGCTTAAAAACAAAAAGCTTAAAGTTAATAATGTTGTTTTTTTTAACGTTTGCTTAACATATGTTTAAACTTTTGCTTTTTTAAACAAAAAAAGTAAGCCTAAAAGCTTAAAAAAACAAAGCTTTAGCAAAAAAAACGTTAGCTTATATATTGTTTATATTGCTAGCTATAATGTTTTACTTTTTTTTAGCAGTTAAAAAAAATGCAAAAATATATTACTTATTATAATAAAAGTATTAAGCTTAGCTTTATAAAAAAAATGTTTTAAGCGCTACAATAATTAGTATAACTTTTAAAAGTAGCAAGCTTTTTTTTATAAATTTATACTTAATAAAAAGTTTTTGCTTCTTTATATAAAATATAGCTATTTTGCTTTTGTTAGCACGCTATATATTATGCTTATTTTTATTAGTATATTAAAAATGCTATAATTTTTTTTGTTAAATTATTAGCTACTATTGCTATTTAGCTATAATTGCTTTTATTATATGTTATAACTACTTTTATTAATATATTAATAATTATTGCTATATTAGTTATACTATTTTTTTATGCATTTATAAAATGCTTAGCATATATAATTAGTAAAATATATAATTTTTTGCTTTATATTTTTTATATTATTTACTAATTTTTTTTACTAAGGTTTCTTTTTTTTAACCTTATTAAGCTTTTATTTTATTACGTAATTTTTGTTTATATTATATATATTATAAGTATAAAAACCTTATTAGAAAAATTTTAAAGCAAAGCAAAAAGTTGCTATATAAAGCAAATTATTATATTTAAGAACTTTATATATACTTTTCTATAAAAAAAGCTAATTTTTATTTTTTATTGCTTTTAAAATACAAAAAATCTTATAAATAAACAAAAAAAGCTTTTAAACTAGCATAAAACAGTATAATACTAACATAAAGCAATATAAAAACATTAAAAAGCATATAAAATTACTTTGCTTTGCTTTTGTTAGCTTATTAGTTTTATTACTATTGCTTTTGTTTATATATTAGTTATTAGTTTTTTAAAATTTTATAATGTTTTTTTGTTAAACATTAAACCTAGCTTTTTAAAATAGCAATAAAATAACTAAGTTAAATATAACATAACTACTTTAGTTAGCATATTAGTTTTGCTATTATAGCTTATATTATAAAGCTAGCTTTTAAATAAAACTATTATTGCACTAAACTTAAAAGTAAAAGCATTTTTTGTTTTAAAATCTAAAACTAGAAAAATTGCTTAGTTTTTGTTTAATTTTTTATAGCAGCTTAAGAAAAATTTTTAATTTATAAAAGCAAAATAGCTTTTTTTTTTAATATGCAAAACTGTTTTTAATAGTTTTTGTTTTATGTAGTATAGTTTTAGTGTTTTATAATATAATATATATAAAAATAGCAAAAAATATTTAGTAAGTTTACTATAGTTTAAAACGCAAAAATCTTTAGTTTTAAAAATAAAACAGAAAAAATTTCTTAGGTATTTTTTACTTTTTAGCAGCAGTTTAAAATGCAAAAATATCTGCTTTTAAAATATAACTTAAAAATATAGTAATTTTTGCTTTTTAATTAAAACTTTAGTTTTTAGCAACTTTTTAATAGCAGCTTAAAATTTTAACTTTAAAATTAAAACTAAAAAAATTGCTTAAGTTTTATTAACTTTTTAGCAGTAGTTTAAAATTTTAGCTTTAAAACTAAAACTTTAGTTTTTTTTAACTTTTTAGCAACAGCTTACAATTTTAGCTTTAAAACATAAATTAAAAAAATTATTTAGTTTTTTTTAACTTTTCTTTAGTAGCTTAAAATGCAAAAATTTTTGCTTTTAAAAACAAAACTATAAAAAGCTTTAATAATTAATATATTACTTATTTTAAAACAAATAAAGCTTATTATTAAATATGTTTTATTTTATTTAAGTTGCTTTTTAAAAAAATCGCTAAATAAAAATTTTGCTGTTTTATTATTTATAGCTTTAATAATTAAAGCTATTTTTTAGAAGCTAATATAAAACTTTTTATAGTTATTTATTATAGCTAATTAAGCTATAGCTAATTAAGCTGCATTAAAGTTTTGTACTTTTTTGCTGTTTTATTATTTATAGCACTAATAATTAAAGCTATTATTTAAAAACTAATACAAAACTTTATATAATTATTTATTATAGCTAATTAAGCTATAGTTAATTAAGCTATATTTAAGTTTTAAATATTTAGCTTTTATGCATAATAAATTAATATTATGTTATATAAAACCGCTTAAAAAATAAGCTACTTGTTAATTACTTGTTTTTTTAGCATTTTTTATAAAGCTAAACAAAAGATTTAATAAAAACAAAAAGTTTTTATATATACTAAGTTAGCTATTATAGCACTAGTAAAAAAAATGTTTGCTTTTTTATATAAAAAAAAAAACGTTATTAAGCAGTTAGTTTTTTATAAAAACAATTACTATTATTATAAAATCTTAGCAAAAAAAATATTAGCACTTAAAAAAAATCAAAAGCGCAAGTTTTAATAGATTTCTCTTTAAGCAAAAAAAGCTATAACGTTAGCTTTATTATTATTACTTTTAATTATGTTTTAGGATTTATATAAAAGTTAAAATTATAAAAACTATATTAAAATAAACAAAAAATACAATAAAAAAAAAAAAAGAAAAAAAATAAAAAAGAAAAGAAATAAAAGATCAAAATACTTAAAAATAAAAAGAAATAAAAAATATAATAAGTAAATAAATCAATAGAAAAAATAATAAATAAAAAAAATATAAAATAAAAAAGATGTATAAAATAAAAAAAATATATAAAATAAAAAAAATATAAAATAGAAAAAATATAAAATAAAAAAAAAATAAAAATTTAACTATATTAAAAAGATTTTCTGCATAAAATACCGCTATAAAATGTTTTCTTAAACATAACTAAAGTGTAAAAAAAGCTTTTAAACAAAACTATAATATGCAAAACGTAATAATAAAAACCTTTCTTATAGTTTTTTTACGCTTGCAAAATTTTTTATAAAAGCAAACATAAGCATAAAAAATTAATCTATATTTACTTTTAAAAAAAAAGCAATTGCTTTTTTGTATTACTTGTAATAATAAATTTATTAGCATATTTAAGTAAGCATGTAATTTTTAATACATATAGCACTTTTAATAACTTATATATATAAATAGTAAAATATCTTTAGCTTTTTTTCTTTTTTTGCTTTTAAACTTATTATAATTATAGCATAGTTATACTTTGTTTTTTTATTTTATTTTATTTTTGTTTATTTTTTTCTTTTTCTTTTTTAATATATATTTTTTTGTTATTTTTTTTTTACTATTTTGTTTCCTATGTTTTTTTAATGCACTAAAACTACAAAATATGTATGCTTTAACAATAAATTTTAAAACAAAAAAGTTTGCAAAATAACTACTACTTTTATACCTTTGTTTTTCTTTTGCATAAAAAAAATCTTAATATTGTACTATAGCGCTAACTTTAAATTGTTTTACTATTTAACTAATTAAAAATTACAACAAAAAAATCTAGCTTTTTTTTTAATTTATATATAACTAGTAGCACTTATAGCAAACATACGTTTTGCTTTTTATTTGCGCTATATTTTTCTATTAATGCTAGCAAAAAATACAATTATAAACTATAATTATATATATGCACTTATTTTTTAACGCATTTTTATATATGTACGTTATTTTTATTTAAAAGCTCTTTTTTTTAAAAAAACTATATGTTATAAGCTATTTTATAAGCTTAATTGTTTTTTTTTTTCTTTTTAACCACATGTTTAAATAATAAAGCAAAGCTAACCTCCTTTTAGCTATAATAATAAACTAAACTTTTTTTTACTTTTTTTTTACTTAAAAGCTTTTAAGCTATAACATATCTTATATTTAATTGTTTTTTGTTGCTTTTTTAGAGTTTTTTTTTTGTTTTATATATTAAATTTAACTAAAAAAAAAAAAATACGCTTTATATTAAAGTAAAGTAAAGTAGCTAAATAAGCTAACTAGCTAGTTAAAGTAAGTTTAAGCTAAGTTATATAGTAAAAATAAAAGTATAAATATTGCGCTAAATTTTAAAGTATAAACTTAATAATAACGCATAACAAAATGAAAATTAGCTATGGTTGCTTTATTTATATTATTAAATAGCTTTTTAATTAATTGTTTAATTTTTTAATTTATATATAGCCTAATTGTTTAAATGCATAAATTATAACTTATTTTTTTATAATTAAAGTAGTATAATAAATTTTGCGCAATTATATTGCTTTATTTTATTAATGTTTTTAGTAAAGCTAATTTTTTACTTATTATAAATAATATTATAAAACTAATAAATAAGCAATTTATTATTGCTAACTTATATATTTAATTCATTTATTTATTAATTGTTATAATTTTTATAAGCAGAACATAATATATTATATTTAGTTGCTTTAGCTAGCAATAAGCAAAGCTTGCTTAATGCAAATAGTTTAGTTATAATTAGTAATAAACATTTAAGCTAGTAGCTTTTAATTATTAAAGCTTAAAACAAACGTATAAAAATGTTAAACTGTTTTTTTTAGTTTAGTTTATAAAGCGCTTTTATTTTTTTTAGCAAAACAACAATTGAGTGTTAAAATATTAGTATGATTTTTGAAATAGCGCAGCTAGAAAACTGTTCGTTAAAAACCTTTAAAAAGCTAAAAAAAAAAAATTTTTGCTAAAAAGCTAGTGCTTTACAAAAAAAAAAGCATAATTGCTTTTATATAAGCAAAAAAAAACAAAAAACAAGCTTAAAAAAAAGTAAAAATTGCTAAAACTTTTAAAAGCTATAATACAAGCAAATTTAACGCTTATTTATATTAAATAAGTTTAAGTTTATGCGTTAATATATAAAGCTATTAATAATTAAAAATATATTTTGTTTTTTAAGCTAATATGGTTTTTTATTAAGAAATAAAAAGCAAAGTTTTTTAAGTATAAGCTAGCTATTATTTAAAAACTTTGCGCAAAATATAGCTATTGTTTTTTTATAGCATTTATTATTAAATAAAAAAGCTTTAAAAAAAAGAAAAAAGCATGCTATTTTTATAAATAAAAAGTTATAAAAAAATAAAGCTTACTTAATAAAACTTGCGTAAAGCAAAGCAAGCTAAACTAAAAAACAAGAAAACTAAACGCTATAAAGCACACAAAAAAATAAAAACGCACAAAAAATAAAAACATAAAAGCATTTAAAAAAAAACTTAAAAAGCTATAAAAAACAAGCTAATAGTTTTTATAAACGTAAACAAAAAAAATTGTTAAGTTTTTTAAAAAAAAAGTCCAAAAAAATAGCACAAAAAAACTTAAATACTTAAAATATTTAAAAACCTTTAGCATTTTATACTTTTTTTTTTTTTAAACTTACATTTTTACTTAGCTTATTTTTATTATTTTTTATAGCTTACTTTTATTATTTTTTGCAGCTTACCTTTTTTATTACTTTTATATAAATTTTACTTTAATTTATTATATAGCTTAAAAGTTTAAAAACTATAGCTTAATTAAGTAATTTAGCTATAAAAAATTATTAAATTTTTTTACTTTAATATATAAAAAACATTAAAACTACTTATAAATAAAAAAAATAAAAATAACTAGCTTATTATTTTTAAAAAGTATTAAAGCAACTTTATTTAGCTTAAGCTATTTTAATAATAAGTATAATACTAAAATTAAGCTATTATTTATGCTTTTTAACTTAAAGTTAAACTAGTATTTATTGTTTAATAAGTTAAAAGTAAACAAATAGCTAAACAATTTAAATGTTTTTTTTTGCGCAAAGTATTTTAAAAACATTAATAAAATTAAATAAGTTTTTGTTTATTATAATACTTTTTAAACAAAAAAAATAATAAAAATAATACTAAAAAATTATTTATTATAAATTAAAGCTTATAAACTGCTTAAGCAAAAGTTTAAGCTTTAAAACTTTAAGCAAAATAAGTTTGCTATTATTATATTATAAAATTTTAAAGCTTGCTTAAAAGCTATATATTTTATTAATTTTAAAACTTATTTTTTTTAGCATTAAATATATACTAAAAATATTAAAGCTTAAAAAAATTATTATTTTAATTTTTAATTTACTTAAAGTTTGCTTAAAAAGCTAAATTAAAATATTATTAATAAAATAATAAAGTTCTTTAAAAAGTTATATAATAATTTAAATAAAATGTTTTATAAAAACTTTTATAAAATATTAAATAACTAAATTAATAAAAAGTCCAAGCTAAATCTTTATTTTAAAAAAACAAAAAAAGCATGTAAAACATAAAAAAAAGTTAATTATTTATATAATTATAATTTTAATAAGCTTTTATATACTGCTATTAATATTGCTAAGCTAGCTATTAATATAATTATATTAACTGCTAAAATAGTTATTATTAAAAAATAGCAAGTAAAATTAGCTTAATACTTTGTTTATAACTAAAATATAAACAATATTATTAAGCAAATATAGCAGTTAAAATTAAAACAAAAAAATGCAGCAATTATAAAAAAAAAATTAAAAGAAATGCTAAAAAAACTGCAAAATTAATATGTTTAGCTAATTAATTAAGAACTATAAGCATTATAATATTATAAAATTAACATAAACTTATTAAAAAAGCAAATATTTAGCATTAATGCTATAACTTTTAAATATTTATAAAGAAGTAAATATAACTTTAAAAAACAAAAATAAAGCAAACAATTGTTTAATTTTTTATAACAAATAAAATTAAACAATCTTTATTTGGCAAAAAAAACTATTTGTTAAAAATATAGCATAAATAATTATTATGTTTATAAGTGCAGCTTTGCTTACAAATTAAAAAAAGAAAACATTATATATTAAAACTTTAAATAGTACTTAAAAGAGCTAAAATTTTTTGTAAGCTTTAAATACATAAAAGTTCTTTTTAAAGTTATAAAAATTAATAAAAATAAAAAGAAAATTTTTAATACTATAATAAAATAAATATATAACTTTATTTTAAGCAATAATAAACTATTTAAGCAAAAAGCTTATTATTAACTACAAAAAAAAAACTTTATTTTAAATAATAAAGATTTAAATGCTAAAATAAAAAACAAACAAAAAAATCAAAAGAAAAAAAAACTTTATTAGCTAAATAATAAGCAGCTAAACTAATTTTCAAATAAAAAAACTAATAATTAAACTAGTATGCTTTATAAAATAAAACTAATAAAAGCTTATAATGTTAAAAAAAACAATTTAATAAATAGCAAGCTAAATAATAGCTTTATTATAATTAATTAAAACTTTATATAAAGTACTTTTTATAATATAAACAGGACTAAAGTTTTATAAAGCTATATATTAAGCAAAAAAATTAGCGTAAATATATTTTAAGCTAATTATTATAAGCTTTTAACTAAAAAAGCTGCTTTTTACTAAATAAAAAATAAAAAAAAACCCAGAAAATAAAAAAAAAAACCTTTTATAAGTTAAATAATTAAGAAAATTTATTTAAATAATAATAAGTTTTTTATTTAGCTTAATATTAAAAATATATAAATAAACAATAATTTTTATAAGCAAAATATTTTATTAGAACTAAAAAGTTTTAATTATTAAAAGCTTTAAAAAATTTAAGAAGTAAAACTTATAAAAAGAAGCTTAAAATTTAAAAAAATGTAAGCTAAAAAGTTTAAAGATTTTTTAAACAAAAAAACAAATATTATTTTTAAAAACTTTATACTAAAAGTTCTAAAGTACTTTAATGTTTTTATTTAAATAATTGCTTAAATAAAAGCTAAGTTATATTTTAAAGCAGTAAAAATACTTAAGCTAATGCTAAAAATAATATTACTACTTTTAAATAACTTTAGTAAAAGTTTAAGTTAATAAATTAAATTAAATATGCTATAACTTATTTTAAAGGAAAAAAGCAATAAATTAAAATATAAAGCTTAATTAAAAACTTTATTATAAGAAGTTTTAACTTAAATAAACATAAAAAATGCTTTTTTTTATAAAAGCATAAATTTTTTAAAAAATAACACAAAATTTTAATAACTAGCAATTAAAAAAGCATAAAAAAGTTTTTAGCTAATATTACAATTAGCTAGTTAGCTTAGTAAACATAAATCACTAAGTAATACTTGCAAAACTAGCTTTTTATTAAACTATTTAATAGTACAAATAAATAAAAAAGTAAAATATAACAGTTTTATTATATATACTTATATGCTTTAACTTAGCTTTATAGCTGCTTTTTTAAATAAGCAACGCTATAAAATAATAAAAGTTCTTTGCAATTAAAACTAATAAAATAATTAAGTAATGTTGTTTTTTGCTTATATTGCTTTAAATCTTTAAACGTTAAAAAATAAGCTAAAGTTTAATAAAATACTTTTTAAGATTTTAAACTAATGTAATACTATATATTTGTTATTTAAAAATAACTTAAAAAAGCAAAAGTTACTAATTGTTATATTTATGCTGCCTTTAAAAAAAGTAATATTTTTAACTAAACTTTAGCTTTATGTTAATTTTACGTTAGTAGTACTAAAAAAAAAAAAAAAGCTTAAAAAGCTAACATAGCTAATATTAATAGTTTTAAAAAGCGCTAATTAAACTTTTAACCCCTTTAAAATAAAAATTTATAAAAAGTATAATAATTATACTAGTAATAGTAGCTTAAACTTATTTAAAAAAATATTAAAGTATAAATTTTATAATAAAAAAAACTTAAGCTTAATAAATTATTTTAACTAAAAATACTTAAGTTTTTTAAATCTATGCTTTATGTTAGTTTTATTATTAAAATTACAAAGTATTTTAGCTATATTTTTAAGCGTTATAAAGCTAAAAAAATATATATAGCTTTGCTTAAAGCTTATTATAAAAATAAAAAACAAAATTTATAAAAAAAATATTACTAAAATTATTAATTTTAAAATATAATTTAGTATTATTATAAACTTATTTATTAATAAAAATAGCTTTACTACTAAAAATATAAATATAACTTAAAAAAGATTTAATTAAACTAGCAATTTAATTAAATATATAAAATGCTTAAAAACTACTATTTAAATAAATAAAAGGTTGCTGCTTTTTTTGCTATATATAGTTAGCAAAAAATAAACTACTTACTTTTTATTACTAAAAATAAACTTTATTATAAAGTTTTAAATAAGTTTATATTTTTAAAGCTTTTATATAATAGCTAATATAATACTTAAAACAAGCTAAATTATTATATTAGTAATAAACTATATTAAAAAACTAAGTTTAAAAGCTTAAAAATGTTAACAATTAAAAAACTAATGTATATTTGTTAAACTACTAGCTTAATAAATAAGCTATAAAAAGCATAAAAATACTAAACTTTAAATAAGAAGTTTAACGATTAGCAAAAAAAAGCAAAAAAAAAATTAGAAAAACATAGTTTAAAAAAATATACAAATATAAACTTTTAAAAAAATTAAAACTTATATAATAATATAATATTAATAGCTTTTTTAATTTTTTTTATATAAAATATTAAACTTTTTAAGAATTTAAAAATATAAAACAATAAAAAAGTTCGCGCTGTTTTTAATAATAATTAACTACTTAAAATACTTTTAGTTGCAATAAAAAAAACATTAAAGCAAAAAAATATTAAAAAATTAATAATTATAAAAACTAGAAATTTTGCATATAAATTAAAAAGCAAGTATAACTTAATTATAATTTTAACTTAAGTACTATTAACTTTTTAAGCTTTAAAAATTAACAAATTAATAAAAAGTAAAACAATAATTTTAAATATAATATATAAAACAAAAAATAAAAAAATTTATTTTAAAGATAATATGCTATTTAATAGCACTATTTTACTTAGATTTTATAAATAAAAAAAGCAAGCTTTAAAAAAAACAAGCTATTACTTAAAAGATTTTGCGTTATTTTAATAAAATAGCATTTATTAAAACATATATTTACGTTTTAGTACTACTTTTAAAAGTATTTAACTAACTACTAAATAACTAGCTATTTTTTTAAAAAAGCTTTATATAATTAACTTTACTTAGCAAAAAGTAGCATTACTAACTAAAATATAGTATTATAAAAAAATAGCACTTTTTTAAAACTTTTTTAAAATAAAAAAAATACATAATAAGATTTTTTCTTTTTATAAAATTAAAACAGTTCTTTATAAAACATAGCAAGTTTGCAGTATTTTAATTTTTAAACTTTTAAAAAATATTACTATAAAAGTTTTAAAAACTTAACTTAAGCATAACATTTTTAAAAAAGCTTATAATTTATATTATAACGCTTAGTTTTTAGTGCAAAAAAAAAGTAAAAAGGTTTAATTAATTAATTTAGCTATAAAAATAAACATAGTTACTATATATAATGTTAATTTTTTTTAAAGCTATAATAAGTTCTTTAAAAAGTTTATAATATATAAAATAATTTTTATAGTTAATTTATTTTTAAAATACAATTAAATATTACTTTTTATTTTTAGCTAAGCAATAACTGCTTTTTTTATATTAATAAGCTTTTTTTAAATAACTACTTTTTTATAAAAAGCAATAAATTTAATAGCTTAATTTTTAAAAGTGCTATTAAAAGTTTTATATAATATATTACTAATAAAATGCAAACTTTTCTTTAATAACGTAATAATTAAAAGATTTATTACTAAGTATAATAATTATAAAGTTGCTTTAAAAATTAAGCAGTTTATATTAAAGCATTTTAAAAATTTTAATATTACGCTGCTTAATTTTAAGCTAGCTAAAATTATAGCTAGCGTACTTAAAAGCAAATAAACAAAACAAACAATTAAAATAGTTAGCTATATATATAGCACTAATAGTAAAAGCTTAATAAAAGCAAAAGTAATAAAAATTCTTAAGTAAAAAATTTACAAAAACATTATAAAAGTATAGTCTTTTTTAAAAATAACAGTATATTACTAAATATAAATATAAAAGTATGCTATAATTACAAAACTATTAACAGTTTTATTACAGAAAAATAAGCCGTTTTGTTTTAAAAAACTGCAGAAAAAAGCTATAAAAAAGCTTTAAAAAGCTATTATAATAGCTTTTATTTTTATTACTTTTAATTATACAAAAAAACTTATTTAACTAAAAGTAAATGCTTTTAAAACTAGCTAAAGCGCTATTTTATGCTAAAAAGTTAATAAAGCTATTAAATTAGCAAAATATAAATCTAAAACATAAAAAAGCCTTAAAAAAAGATATAATATTATAAAGCTAAAAAAGCTTACTATTATTAAAACTTTTTAAAAGTTATAAAACTATTTTTATAAAATTACGTTTTATTTAAAAATTAATGCAAAAGTTTTTATAGTACAGCTAAATAATGAATTTTTAGCATTACTAAATGCTTAATTAACAAAATAAATAACATATATAAAAACTTTTAATTTTATATTTTATTATGTGCTAAAAAAAAAACATATAGCTACTAATAGGCTTTCTAAAAAACTTTTTAAGCTATTAAATAAATTAAATAATTATTAAAAAAGAAATATAAAAAATTTTATTAATTTTTAACTATATATAATAGCTATTACTATTGCATATAAAAAATTAAGCAATTAATTAATTAAAAGCTTAATATACTAAAGAACAAAACTTTTGCTATACTTAAAAAAAAATTAAAGCAAAAAAAGCAAGCAAATTGCTAAGTATTTTGTTTTTAAGCAAGTTTTAAAAAAACTTATAACAAAAAAAAAGCAAAATTACTTTAAAAAAAAAGCCCTTAAATTTTTTATTAATAAGTTTATTTTTTAAAAAAAAGTAAAATTTAAAAAAATGCTAAAAAAAGTTATTAATAACAAAAAAACCTAAAAAGCTTTTATTAAAAAAAACTATAAAAAGATAACTTATAAAAGCTAAATATTTATAACTTAACAAATAACTTAAAAATATTACTAAAAAGGCTTTTATTAAAATGTTTATGTTATAATTGCTAGTTATTTTAATTGCTAAAAATTCACAAATAACAAAAAAACTAAAAAATACTGTTTTAATTACTTTTTAAATCTTTTAGTTTTTTAAGTTATAAATATATAAACTATGCTATTAAGCAATAAATTTAAAGCTATTATAAAAGCAAAATACAAAATAACAACTTACTTAAAAGCTAAACTTTTAAAACACATAGATTTTTTAAAAATACTTAAATTTATTAAAAAAAAAATCGTATTTTAGCATAGAGTTCTTATAAAGATTAAGTATAATAATAGCTTTAAATTTAAAAAAAAAATAAAAAACGCAGTAAATACTTTAAGCTATAAAATGAACTATAGTTTAGCTTATTATTTTTAAGCTTAAAGCTTTATTAAAAAAAGCTATAAGCTAATAAAAAAAAGCTTTATATAAATAACAAATAAAACTAAAAAAAATTAGCTAAAATATTTAAACTTAATAATATAAGCAAATTATATTTTTGTGTGCTACTATAACTATAGCTTATATAAGCTAATATATAAAAAAATGCTAATTTTGCTAGTAAAAAATGTAATATTAACATAAAAAGTAATTAAGTAGCAAAATATTACTTTTTACGAAAATTTTATTAAAGCTAAAATTAAGCAACTAAAACGCTACAATTAAAATATTATAAAAGTTAAAGCAATTATAACTAAAAAAAGAAAATTAGCTATAAAAGCTAAATCTTAAAAAAACGCTTATAAAATTAAGCAACTATTTAAAAAAAGCTTTTTTGTTTTTTTTTATAATACTATGCTTTTAATAAATAAGTTTAACAATAAAAAGCTACTATATAAATAAATTAGCCTTTATAAAGTTAAAAAAAATGTTAATTATAAAAAATATTAATTAGCAAAACTAACTAGCAAAAAATTAAAAAAGTTATTTTCTTTTAAAAAATTAAAGCAATTTATATAAAATAATTAAAAGTACTAAAAACTAAAAAATCCTAACTTTAATATATAAACTACTAGTGCTATAGCTATTTATTAAAAACTAAACTAAAATAATAAAGCCTTTAATAATTAAAGCTATAGTAGTTAAGCTATAAAAAATAAAAAAAATATAACAAGTTATAAAAGCTTTTTAAGTTTATAAAAGCTATAATACAACTTTTAGTACTTTAAACATTTTAAGTACTAAAAAATATAATAGCTTACTTTATTTTTTTAGCTATTATACTATAAAGCGCCTTAAAAAATAATAACTAACAAAAGTTAAAACAATAGATTTTTTTTTTTTTACTTTTTGTTTTTTTTACTAATTGTTTTGTTTTTTATTTTTATTAATTATATAAGTTTATATAATTAAGTTATAATGCACAAAACTATTTTTTTTTGCTTAAAACTAAACGTGTTTTTTATAGCTTTTTTTTTATTAGTTTTACATTTGTTAGTTTTATAGCAGCTAGTTTATTAGCACCTTTTTTACTATTATGCTAAAAACATAAGTTTTTATTTTATTTTAATATTTTTTGAATAGCTAGGTAGCTTAGTTTTAATATAAATTATTATTGCTTTTTTTTAAAAATACGTAAAAACAAAAAAAACAGAAGTAAAAACTACTTATTAGTTTTAATTACTTAAGTTTATTTTACTGCATTAACGCTTACACATAAGTTTTTTTACTTTTAATTGCTTTATTATTTTTATTTAAAACTAAACAGCTTTTTTTGCTTTTAGTTCAAACTATTTAATACTTAATAAAAACTTTAAAACTACTAAAAAGCAAAAAACACTATTACTACACTTTAAAAAATTACTAGTTTATATTTTACGCGTTTAAATTACTAGCAATAACTTAAAGCTACTATTAAGCAATAATAAGCATTTAATAAAACAGCAAACGTTTAAGCAAAGTTTAAAGCAAGCTTAGCAAAAATAAAACTTTACTACAAAAGATTAAGCAAGATTATTTAATTATATAGAGCTAAAAAAATAAAAACTAAAAAAAAAACAAAAGAAAATTTAACGATTTAGTATTAATAATTCTTATTTTGTATATTTTTGATTTTTTTATTATAGAAGTTTTATATATTTGCTTTTATAAATATTATAACTTAACTTTTTATATAATAACTATTTTTTTTTTATTTATTACGCTTAAAAAAAAATTTATAAGCTATACAATAAAAAAAAATAATTGCAAATTATATTAAAAAAAATATTACTATATAAGCAAATCGTTTAATTTTTTTATTTTATTTTACTTTATGTAACTTATTTAATTTATTTTTTTAGCTATTTCTTTAAATATTTAAGCATTATGCTAATTTTTTAAGCAATACTAAATTATTACTTATTAATATTACTTTTAATAAGCTAAGCAACAAAATTAACTTAAAAAAAACGCTTTAACTTACGTTTTAATTTAGTTTTTTTTTTAATTAAACAAACAAAAGTATTTTTAGTTAAAACTATTTGTTTTTTAAAGTTTTTAAGCGTAAGATTTTTTTTAATTACTATAGTTATTATATTAGCCTTAAAATATTTAGTTATATTACTTTTAAACTTATAAAATAAATAATTTTATAACTAAATAATAAATGCGTAGTTAGCATATATACTAAACTTTTATTTTAAAATAATACAGCAAAAAAAAAAAAAATAAAGCTTTGTATACTTTTTGCTTTTAGCTATTATTAATAACTATTTATAATACTTATAAGGTATAATATTTTATATTTTAAATAGCTATATAAATATAGCTATAAGTTAGCAAAAATTATAAAAGATTTAATATATATATTTGCTTTAAAAACTGCTTTTAGTTGCTTTTATATATAATAAGCAAAATTTTAAATACTTTTGTTTTTTTATTTAGCTAAAGCTAACTTAAATATATTAATTTATATAGCATATATAAAAAAAATTATAACTAACTTTTTATTAAACATATTTACTGCTAGTATTATTACTAAGAATTTTAATCTGCAAACAGTTTAATGCTTAATTATATAAAACAAAAAAAGTTAGCTAAATAAAAAAAACAAAATCTAAAAAAAAAAAAAGCATATATATTTTGCTATTTATTAGTAAACTTAACTTTTTAAATATTATAAGTATAACTATTTATTAGCTAAACAGTATTAATTTCTTAAATATTAGTTAACTGCTATAATGCTTTTTAATTATTTAAAACTTTATTAATAATGCAAAAATTGTTTTTTAAGTGCTTAATTAAGCAAGCATTAATTGTGCTACTTAAAAATAAAAATTCTATAATAAAAGCATAATTTAAGTGATCTAAAAACTTAAGCACTAAAAAAAAAAATTACAAAAAAAATTTAAGCTTTAAAACTACTCAAAAAAAAACAAATTAAAAAAAAAAATAAGCTTTTTCTTTATACTTACTAAAGCTTAAGTTACTTACTTTGCTATTAATAGCAATAAATGTTTAAAAAAAGTAAGTTATAAATATATTAAAAAAAAGTTAAAAAATAATTATTTAGCTAACTAAAACTACTTTATTTGCTTATTTTTTAATTAATACTAACATAAATATATAAAAAATAATTGTTATAAAAGCATTTAATAATTAATGATTTATTTTAGCAATAAAATAATTAATTAATAAATTAAAAATAATATAGTAAGTTTATAAAAAAAAAAATACACTAGTTTAAAAATATATATTTTGGCTTTTTTTTTATTATATTTACTTTATTAAACTTTTTATTTATATTTAACTTTATTATTTTATTTACTTAATAAGTTCTAACTTTTTACATTTAGCATAAATGCTTTTAGCATTTATATTTAGGAAATTTTATAATTATTAAAAAGTAATAACTTAAATTAGCAATTAAAAATATTAAACTATATAAAACAAGCAGTACTAATATTAATACTTGTACTTTATACTTTTTATATTATTTATTTTTATACTTTTAATTTACATTAAAATTTCTAATTTACTTGCATTTTTTACTAAATTACAAAACATAATAAAAGCATATATATGCTTAAATATTATTAAAAATTGCTTTTATTATATATATATGCTTTTAATTATTATATTTCTTATTTTTAAAGAAGTTATTAGTACTGCAAATTAACTAAAAATAAAGGCTTTTTTTTTTAAAAGTTTTGCAAAGCTAACACTTAATATTAAAGCATATAAACAACTAGCATAAAAAATAGCAAACTTTAGAAAAAAAGCAAAAAAAAAAAAAAATAAGCATATATATATAAACTTAACTGCTAATTATAAAAAGCTTTTTTTTAAGAACTAATAGCTTTTTAAAAATAGCTTTAAAAAAAAGCTAATAATTATTAAAAATTTAAAGTACAAAAAATATTTAGCTTGCTAGCTTTTTTTATAAATTAAAGAACTAAATATAAAAAATATTTAGCTAAAAAACATACTGCTTTTTTTAGTTAATGTTTTTTTAAAGTTTGTTTTAAAGTTTTATTTTATACAAAAAGAAATAATCTTTATAAAAAATTTGTTTTTTAAAAACCTAGAAAAAAAAAAAGAAATAGTATTAAAAAAGCACTTTAGCTATACGTTTTTTAAAAATAGCAAAACTTGCTAGAACTTATTTTTAAACTTAGTTTAATAAATATAAAAAAAAGCAATATACTTAATATACAAAAAGTATTATAATAAAAAAGCGTTAAAATATTAGTAGTTTATATTACATATAATTTTAATAGAAGTTTTTTATACTTTTAACTTATTGCTTAATAAAAAAGCACTTAATTTTTAGAAAAAGGCTTTTATAGCATACTTTGCTGCATAAAACTGTTTAGTAAACGCAAATAAAACGTTATTTTATATGCTTAAACTAAAAACTAATTATTTAAAGGTATTTTTATAAGCTATAAACTAAATATTAAGATTTATAGCTATAAAAAGTTTTATAATATTAATATAATATTTATTTAAAATTAAAAAATACTGCAAAAATAACGATTTTTGCTTTAATAAGTTTAATGTTGCGTTTATAAAAAATTTAATAGTTTTAGTAATAAAGCTAAAACTATATAAAAAATAAAAACCTGCAATATAAAAACTAAATATTTAGCAGTTATTATTTATAAAATTTCTAAAAAAACTACTATTAAAAAAAGCTTTAAATAATTATTAAAAAAATAATAACATAAAACATTTTAATAAACTAAAGCTTTACAATAAACAAAAGCTACTTTATTGTTTTTTGCTAAGTAAAGTTTTAAAAATAATACATAAAAATAATAAAAAGCAATAGCTAAAAACTTTTCTTTTAAAACAATAAACAGCTGCTAAAAAAACTTATTAATATAAACAAAAATATTTAAATTACTAAAAAAGGCTTGCTATTTATAGCTGCTATAAAAACTTTTATAAAATAAACACTACAAAATAAAAAATTAAAGCTATTTATATTATAAATATTTTTATAAAGCTAAACGCTAAAAAATAGCTAAATAAGCGCAAAATAAAAGCTTTGCTAAACGTATTGCTTTAGCTATATACAAATAAAAAAGCTAAAGCTCTAAAAATAAATATTAAACTTAAGTATAGCTAATTTATAAAAGATCTTTTTATAAACTAGCAAAACATAAAATAAGCTGCAATAATTATTATAACCTTTTAAATAAAATATTTTATAATAAAATATTGCTTAAATAATTATTAAATTACTATTTTTATTAATATTGTTTTAAAAATAGCATATATTTTAAACTTTAAATATGCTATTAATAAATATAACAAACAAGTTTTCTAAAAATTGCAAAAGTATTAAACAATAAAGCACTTTAATATAAAGGTTATATTAAGCTATTTTATACTTTTTTGCTTTTATTAGCGCAATAATTATATATATAGGTTTATTAAAGCTTTATATTTATACTATATGTTTTGCAACTTAACGAGCTAATATTTAAAAAAAAGTATTAATAATCGAAAAAATTATAAATAGCTTATTTAATTTTTAAAAGCAAACTTTAAAAAGCATTTCGGCTTTAAGTTGCAAAAAGATCTACATTTATTGCTTTTAATAAGCGTTAAGCTTTATTATTTCTTAAAAAAACTAAAGACAACTTTCTTTAAATCTAATAAGTTAACTTTTTTACTATTAAGCGCTAAAAATATATAAAATAAAGAAAAAACGCCAAAAAAAAAACTAAAAGTTAATTGTTTTGTTTTTTTAGTGCTTTTTATTTTAAAGCGTAAAAAGGGTTTTTAGCAAAAAGAACTAACAATTATACTAAAAAAGTTATATTATAAGCAATATAAAAACGTTCTAGCAATATAAAGTTATTTTATTACAGAAACTTTTGCAAATATTTTTTCTTTTAAGTATAGTAAGCTAAATATAAAACCTAGCTAAGCTTAATAGTTTAAAAAAAAAAAAGTATAAACTTTTTATAAGTACTTTTATAAAAAAAACGCTAAGTATTTCTAAAAGCTTTTGCTTATATATTTAAATACGTAAAAAGGCTAAAACTAGTTTTAATAAAGCTATAATGCTTTTATAAGCGTTAAAGCTTAAGCTATTTCTAAACGTAGCAAAAAAAATAAAAAAAAACTTATAAAACTAAATAAGCAAAAAAAAATAATATTAACCTTGTTTAAAAAACGTTAATAAAAATAAAAAACTATATAATTATAAGTATTAAAATAAACTAAAAGTAGCTATATTTTAATAAAGAAAGATTAAAATAAAATAAAGTAGCTAAATAAGCTAACTAGCTAATTAAAGTAAATTTAAGCTAAATTATATAGTAAAAATAAAAGTATAAGTATTGCACTAAATTTTAAAGTATAAACTTAACAATAACGCACAACAAAATAAAAATTAACTATAATTGCTTTATTTATATTATTAAATAGCTTTTTAATTAATTGTTTAATTTCTTAATTTATATATAGCTTAATTGCTTAAATGCGTAAGTTATAACTTATCTTCTTGCAATTAAAGTAATATAGTAGATCTTGCGCGATTGCACTGCTTTATTTCAATATCCGTAATAAAAAAAAGCTTTTAGCTGCAATAAAAAATAAGTTAAAAAAGATTAAAAAACAATGCATATTATTTAAGCTATTTGCATATAAAAAAACAAAAAATAAGTTCTAAAAAGTTAAAAAGCAACACATATTATTTAAGCTGTTTATTATATAAAAAAACAAAAAAAATATGTTCTGCAAAGTTTTAAAGCAAAGCTTATATATAAAAAGCCTTTTTATTTATTTTAAGCAGCAATAAGTTTATAATACAAAAACGCATAATAGTAGCAAGCCTAAGTAACTTTATTAAGCATGCTATTAAAAAAGTATATTAGCTGTTTTTTTTTTTATATATATAATACACAAAAAAACGTATTGCTACAAAAAGCAAAAGCTATTTTACTACGTACGCTATTAAAAGTATATTAGCTGTTTTTTTTTTTTTAAACATATAAAACATACAAACGTATTGCTATAGCAACCTAAAAAGCAGCTTCATTTTAAACGCAAATAAAAGCATATCTATTATTTTTTCTTTTTTTTTATAAGTACTTAAGTACTTAAATAAATACTATAAAAACGTAATATAGCAATAAGCATAAATAGCTTATATAAATACTTAATATAAAATATATATATTTTTTTTTTCGTTTTTATGCATATAATCTATAAACGTATTACTGCAAAAAGCATAAATACTTTTTTTATGCACTTTATATAAAGTATATTAGCTATTTTCTTTATTTTTTTTTTTATTATAGCTTATTTTGCTTTGCTACAAATCTGCTTTTTTATAAACTATTAACTAAGCATTTTTTGCTTAAAAAACTTTGTTATTCATAAAAAAGCAGATTTATAGCTTTTAATAAAATTACTATAAGCTAGCTTTGCTTAATTTACTTTTTTATTAACTATTAATTAAGCATTTTCTGCTTAAAAAACTTAGTTAATAGTTAATATAAAAATAAATTAGTTAAAGCTAGCTTATAATAAACTTAATAACAGTAATTTATTTTCTTCTTATATAAACTACAAAAAAAAAAAAAAAATCTATATTGCTGCAGCGTAGCTTTTTATTAGTAATGTTTTATTTTTCTATATTATTGTTCTTTTTTTTTCTTTTTGTTTATTGCTTTTAAACGTTACTAATATACAAACAAAACATTACTAAAAACTACAATTATAATAAACTTCTTAAATAATAACATAAACTAGTTTTGTTTTTCTGTATTATTGTTTTTCTTTTTTTTTACTATTTATTACTTTAAAACATTATTAATATACAAACAAAATATTTCTAAAAACCGCAATTACTATAAACTTTTTAAATAATAATATAAATTAAGCTAAAGTACTTTACTTTGCAAGCTTATTACTAGCAATATCTTGTTTTTTTGTATTATTATAATTATTTTTATTATTTATTGCTTTTAAACGTTATTAATATACAAATAGAATATCTTTAAAAACTACAATTATAATAAATTTCTTAAATAATAATATAAACTAAGCTAAAGTACTTTGCTTTGCAAGCTTATTACTAGCAACGTTTTGTTCTTTTATATTATTATAATCATTTTTAATATTTATTGCTTTTAAACGTTACTAATATAAAAACAAAATATTTTTAAAAGCTATAATTATTATAGCGTTCTTAAATAATAACGTAAACTAAATAACTTTACTTTATAAGTACTAAATATGTCTTTATGCTTAAAAAAAATGCTGCAAGCACTTATTAAAGCGTTATAGTAAACTTAATATAAAAATAACTTATTTTTAGCTACTTTTTTCTAAATAAAAAAATTATTTAAATTGCTATAAAAAAACAACATTTAAAAATATACAAAAACAAACAAAAAAAATCTTAAAAGCGCTAATACTTAGCTAATAAAAAGCACTAAATAAAAACTTAAAAGCGCTAATACTTAGCAAATCAAAAGTACTAAATAAAAGCTTAAAAAACAAAGCAGCAAACGTAACGCTTTTATATTGCTAAAAACCCTAAAGTGTTTGCTAACTACTTGCGATCTTTTTGTTTGTTATACTAATACAAACAGCTGTTTTAATTGTTTTTTTTTTTCGTTTTAAATTAATGTTTTTTTATGCTTAATTTTTACCTTAACATATATAGCATAATTAATATAATCTTTAATATAATAGTTTAGCTTAAAAAAAAATGTAAAAATAGTATAAAAAGTAATAGCATTTTTATAAAACAAATAAAACAATTTTTACTAATTTTTTGCTAAGCTAAAGTACTATAAAACAAATAAAACGAACAACTATAATACTTTGCTAAACTAAAGTGCTACAAAACAAATAAAACAAACACTTATAATGCTTTGCTAAACTAAAGTACTATAAAATAAATAAAACAAATAGCAATAATGCTTTAATATACTAAAGTGCTTACTTTATATAAATTTATAAATAGTATATTAGTATGTTTTTAAAGTATATAGCAAAATATATGTTTATTTATTACTAAAAACAACAAAAGTAAAACTAAAGCAAAGCTTTTTTATTATAGTTGTTGTTTTAAAAATAACTTTTCTATAAAAACTACTTTAAACGTATAAAAAATGCCTAATTATATTAGCTGCTAAATAAATTAATATTACTATATACAAAAAAAATTAAACTTGCTAGTTTAAAAAAAGCAAAAATATAAGCTAACATAGTTTGTTATGCTATAAACTATACTTATGCATTTATAAAAAAAACTAAACGTAATTAATACTTTGTTTTTTAAAAAAATAGATCTATAGTTATTAAACAGGTTTACATACATAAAAAGTCCGTGTTATAAATATTACACAATTAAAAAGAAAAAGTTAAATAAAAAACCGCAAAAACTACATTTTAAATATAATACTATAAAAGATAAAATGTTAAATATAAAACTATAAAAACTACGTTATAAATAGCACACTATAAAAAAAAAATATTAAATAAAAAACAATAAAAACTATAATTTATAATGTTTTATATACGCATACTAATAAAAACCTTTAGTAGTTTAAAAAAATTAGCTATAATATTGCTTATATTTGCTTTTTTTTTTTGTTTTTTATTTTCTGCTAATTTATGTATTAGTGCTAAAAGTACTAGCTATTATTAAGTTTTTATAGCAGTACATTGCTTAGCTTTCAAATTTATAGCAAAAAAAAAAAATAAAGCAAAAAATCTTATAAGTATTAAATTTAGTATATTAATAATAACAAAAGCATTTTAAGCTAACATTTTAGTACTACAAAATAAAAAAACACTGCTTTTTTTTGCTATACTTTAATAACTTGTTATAGTACTATAACATAAAAGTTTTTATAGCAGTTTTTTAAAAGCGTTAAAAAAGAAATTCTTATAAACATATTTTATGTGCTAAATTTAAGCGTTAGCTTTATTATAACTATTTATAAAATTAGTATATTACTTATAGCTTTAAGCTTTAGTAATAAAATATAAGCAAAATTTATATTATTTATTTATTATGCTTTTTTATTTAAGCTAAAAAAATACTAGTTAATAAACGCAAGCTAAAGTAAATTATTTGTAAATTTTAGTAATTTTTTTGTTTTTTAAGTTAAAGTTAGCAGAATATTTATATGTTTAATTTAATAAAAATTTTTATTGATTTTTTTACTAATAGCTTTTATGCTTAATTATTTGCTAGTTTTATGTGCTTTTATTTTTATAATCTACTAGCTTAATATAATAATACTTTTATATTGCTTTATTTAAAGCTAATTATTTTTTTTTTGCTACTTAATATATTTAATCTTTTATGTATTAACTTTTTTGTAACACTATAACTCTTTTAATGCATATTATAAAAATTCGTTTATAAATTTTATTGCTTATTACTATTGCTTTTTTCTTTTTTTTTTTTTTTTTTTGTTTTTATTACATTTGCATTTTTGTTATAGCTTGTTTTTTTTTAAGTTATGCGCTATTATTAAGCTTATTTTTTAGTGCTTGTTTAATGTTTATTTAGCGCTTTTTTAGCTTTTTTTTAGCGTTTTTACTTGTTATATTACTATTTTTGCTTACTTTTTTTTTAGCGCTTTTACTTGTTATATTGCTATTTTTGCTTGCTTTACTGTTTTTTTTATAGCTTAATTATTATACTTTTATTAGCTACTAAACATAATTAGCAAAAACGCAAAAAAGCTTAAGCATAACAAATTATTAAATTAAAACAAAAAGCTGTTTAATTTTTTAATTAATTTTATATTTTTTTTTTTAACTCGTTTTTTAATAAAAACATTTTAGCACTTATATACTTTTATGCTTTTATTTTACTGCTTTTAACTTTTAATTTGCTTTTATATTACTGTTATTTTATTTGCAGCTAATTTTGCTTATTTTTTTTTTTTTTTTTTATAAACGTTTTGTTTTTAACTACTTAACTTTTCTTTATTTATTTTTAAGTGCTATTATTACTTTTTATTTCTTTATTTAAGCAATTTTTAGAACTGCTATATATAAATAGCTTTGCTTTTTTAAATTTAAATAATAATAATACTATAAATCTTAAACTGCTTAAACTAGAACTTTTTTTTTTTTTTGCTTTTTTTGCTTGTTTTTTATTTTAAAGTTTTTTTAGTTCTAATAACTTAAGCTTTTTTAATAGCAATAAAAGTAATAATATTGTTTTAAACGCCTTAAAACTAATTATTTCTTTTTTTTTGATTTTTTTTTTGTTTTTTATGCTTTATATTTTAAATAAGCTTATTGCTTTATTGCTTAACCTTTTTTTTACTTTATTACAGTAAAATCTTTTTGTTTTTATTATTAGCAAAGCTTTTATTTTTAGCAAGCATTGTTTTTTTATTTTTGCTTTTTTTTTTTTATTACTAGTTTATTATAATTAGCTTAGGTAGCAGTTTTCCTTTTTATTTAACGATATATATTATTGCATACAAAAATAAATTTTATACTTTTATTTTTATTAATGCAACTATAGTATGCTTTATTTTTTATTTCTTTTGTTTTTTTTTATTTTTGTTTATATTGTTAGCTTATTTATACTTTTAGAACAGCTTTTAAAAAACAAAATATTTTAGAACTTAGAGTTTTTAGAAAAACTTTAGGTCTTAAGATATTTTATTTCCTAAAGGCCTTTTTTTTTTTGTTTTTTTTAGTTTTAAAGTAGTTAATTTTTTATAAGCTATTTTTTTTCTTTTTATAGTTTTTATTTCTATTTTTAGATTTACAATACTAATTTCTTTTTATAAATAAAATAATAAATATAGCTAGCTATATATTAAAATATATAACTAATTATTTTATATAAAGCTTTTTAGTTTTTTATATTAATTTTTTAAAACAAAATAATTTTATTAACCTTTTTTTATTTTATGTTAAACTAAAAGCGCTATAAATTCTTTTTTAGCATACTTTTTTTAATGCTAATAAGTTTACGCTTTTTTTTTTGTTTACTAAAGCCTTTTGTTATAATATTTATTAACAAATATATATTATTTGTTAATATAACATTAATAGCTATATTATTTAGCTTTGTTTTTTTGCTGCATTTTTTTTAACAATATTAAATTTAAGTTATTTACTTTTTTTTTAATTTACTTTTTTTTAAAATTTATACTGCATTTTTAACTTAGTAAAACTTTATAAAACTTAGAATTTGCAGCTTAGCTTTTTTAAATATAGTTTTAATAATACTGTTTATTTTGTTTTTTTTTATTTTTTTTTAATTTTTAAACATTAAACTACTTATTTGCTATTTAAAATATAAAAACAGTTTGTAAAGAACTATATATTACTTGCTTTATATACTTTTTGTTTATTTATAATTATTGCTTAATACTTTATTAGTTTTATTTAAGCTAAAGCAAAAGCAAGCATTTAGCAAGCTTTAGCAAAAAGCTTTCGCTTTTTTAGTATACTTAGTTATAATATATTATTTTATATAAATATACAGAATTATTTTAAAATTACTTTAAAACTTTATATAATTAGCATTCGTTTAGCTATTTTATTAGCTTTATTTTTTTTTTTATAGAAATATAATATTAAAGATATAATTATAAGCTATTTAATAAAAAATACTTTGTAAAAATTTTATACAAACTATTTTTTAACAGCAAACTAATAGTATTTTTACTTTAATGCTATATAAATTAACTTTGCTTTTTAAAACGTGCTTTATATTATTAGACCTTTTTACTTAACTAATAATATAATACTTTTATATACTTTGCTTTATAAGTTAGCATACTTAGCTAAAAAAGCGCATAATAATAATAGCTTATTTTAAGAATATTATTAAATTTTTTATTTACAATATTTGTTCTAAAATATAAAAAAGCTAAAAATAATAAAAATTACGCTAGCTAGCTTTTAAGTTAAAAAAGTAGCTTTATGCTAAGTTAAGTTATATAATTTTTATAAGCAACATATATAAACATTTATAAAAAGATTTTATTTTTTTAATTTATTATAGTTTAACTTATTATTTTTTAGTTTAAACTTATTAAAATAATACTATTAAAGCAAAGCTTACTTATTAACGCAAAAAGCAGTGCTACTTAATTTTTTTTTTTTTTTTAATGCTTTTTAGTTTTATAAAAGCTAGCTATATTACATATTATTTATTTCGTTTAACGCTTTTATGCTGCTTTATTATAATATATGCTATAAATATTATATGCTTTAATTTTATATTATAATTACTATAAACTTTTATAAACTGCTTTTTTAGCAAACTATTTGCTTATTTTTGCTAACTAATTTTATTACTTATAACTTTTTTTTTTTTGTTTTAATACGTTAGCTAAATAATTTTTTGCTTGCTTATATTATTCGCTTTATTAAGCTTATTAAAAAACTAGCAATATTTGCATTGCTTAATAGCAGTGCATTATTAAAGCAGTTTATTATTACTAAATATACTAAATATATACTTATTAACTAAGTATTGCTTACTTTTTTTAAGCAAACTTACATTAGTAATATTTTTTTTTAAGTATTATAGCTATAATATACTACTTAAAATTACTGCATAACTAACAAGTTAAAAAAGCTATTATAAAAGCTTAGCTTAAAAAACGTAATGCAAAAATATAGCATACTATAAGTACTAAACAATATATTTAAGTAGCATATTTTTTAACTTATAAATTATGCTTTAAAAAAGCTTTTTTTATTTTTTCTTAAGCATTAAAATTAACTAAAAATAATTTAGCAATATATAATGCAAAGTATACTTAATATAAATAAGCAGTTTAAAATAACGTTACTAAAAAACTTTTAAAATATTGCTAACTATATTACTATTTTTGCTAAATATTATAAAGCATAGCTATTATGCAGCAAAACTTTTAAGCTTGCATTATAATTAGTTATTTATGTATATAACTTAAAGTTTTTTAAAGCTTATAAGCTATATTTTAAAAAGCTTAAGCTTTTTTACTAAAAACAATACAATATTTTATATAAAAGCTAGCTAAACTATATATAAAGCTACTTTTAACTTTTTAGCTTATTTAACGTTTATTGCATTTATTTTTAGGTTTTTGCTGCTTTAAGCAAAATTAAAGTTAAAAGCTTTTAAACAAAAAAAACAACGCTATTTAATAATGCTAACTTTTTACTTTCTGCTTTTATATAATAGCAAAAACTAAAAATAAAAACTTATAACTTTAGCAATTATAATATAAATAAACGCTAAAGCTAGTTTATATATATAGCATTAATGCTTAGCGCTTTAAATAATTATGCTAGTTAGTTAAGCAAAAGCTTTATTTCTTAGTATTATAAGGTTTAAAAAGCTTAGTTTGCTATATTTACTAGCAGAAACATTACATGCTTGTTTTCTAACGACTGGTTTAACTATTGTTAAGCGTATGCTAGCATTTTTTCGTTTCTTAGGTTAAGGTTAGTAGCGTGTTTATGCGTTTAACTTAGTGAAAATTTCTATTGATTTTTTTATTAACAGCTTTTATGCTTAATTATTTGCTAGCTTTACGTGCTTTTATTTTTGTAATTTGCTAGCTTAGCGTAACAGTATTTCTGCATTGCTTTATTTAGAGCTAATTATTTTTTTTTTGCTGCTTAATGTACTTAATCTTCTGCGTATTAACTTTTTTGCAACACTATAATACTTTTAATGCATATTATAAAAATTCGTTTATAAATTCTATTGCTTGTTATTATTGCTTTTTTTTTTTTTTTTTTTGTTTTGTTTTTATTGCATTTATATTTCTGTTATAGCTCGTTTTTTCTTAAGTTGCGTGCTATTATTAAGCTTATTCTTTAGTGCTCGTTTAGTGCTCGTTTAGTGCTTTTTTAGCTTTTTTCTAGCGCTTTTACTTATTATATTGCTATTTTTGCTTGCTTTTTTTTAGCGCTTTTACTTGTTGTATTGCTATTCTTGCTTCTTTTTTTTTAGCGCTTTTACTTATTATATTGCTATTTTTGCTTGTTTTACTATTTTTTTTGTAGCTTAATTATTATACTTTTATTAGCTACTAAACGTAATTAGCAAAAACGCGAAAAGGCTTAAGCATAACAAATTATTAAACTAAAACAAAAAGCTGTTTAACTTTCTAGTTAATTCTGTATTTTTTTTTTTAACTTGTTTTTTAATAGAAATATTTTAGCACTTGTATATTTTTATGCTTTTATTTTACTGCTTTTAACTTTTAATTTATTTCTGTACTACTGTTATTTTATTTAAAGCTAATTTTGCTTATTTTTTTTTTTTTTTTTTACAAATGTTTTGTTTTTAATTATTTAACTTTTTTTTATTTATTTTTAAGTACTATTGCTATTTTTTACTTCTTTGTTTAAGCAATTTTTAGAACTGCTATATATAGATAGCCTTGCTTTTTTAAATTTAAACAATAGTAATACTATAAATTCTAAACTGTTTAAACTAGAACTTTTTTTTTTTTTTGCTTTTTTTGCTCGTTTTTAATTCCAAAGTTTTTTTAGTTTTAATAACTTAGGCCTTTTTAATAGTAATAAAAATAATAGCACTGTTTCAAACGCTCTAAAACTAGTTATTTTTTCTTTCTTGATTTTTTTTTTGTTTTTTACGCTTTATATTTTAAATAAGCTTATTGCTTTATTGCTTAACTTTTTTTTTACTTTATTATAGCAAAATTTCTTTGTTTTTATTGCTAGCAAAGCTTTTATTTTTAGCAAAAATTGTTTTTTTGCTTTTGCTTTTCTTTTTTTACTACTAGTTTACTATAATTAGCTTAGCTAGCAGTTTTTTCTTTTATTTAACAATATACATTATTACATATAAAAACAAATTTTATACTTTTACTTTTATTAATGCAACTATAATATGCTTTATTTTTTATTTTTTTTGTGTTTTTTTATTTTTGTTTGTATTTTTAAACTGTTTATATATATATAAGGGCCTATAAAAAACTAAATATTTTAAAACATATAGTCTTTTTTAAAAAAAAAAAAACTATACGTTCTAAGATATTTAGTTTTTTATAGGCTTTTACTTTTTTGTTTTCTGTGTTTTTTTTATTCCTTAAATATTTAGTTTTTTGTACGCTATTCTTTTTTTTTGTATATTTTTTATTTATTTTGTTATATTTACTATACTAATTCATTTATATAAAAAAAGTAATTAATATAGCTAGCTATACATTAAAATATATAACAAATTATTTTATATAAAGCTTTTTAATTTTTTATATTAATTCTTTAGAACATAATAATTTTATTAACATTTTATTATTTTGTTTTAAGCTAAAAGCTTTATAGATTTTTTTTTAGCATATTTTTTTTAATGCTAATAAGCTTAAGCTTTTTTTTTTATTTACTAAAGCTTTTTGTTATAATATTTATTAATAAATGTATATTACTTGTTAATATAACATTAATAGTTATTTTATATAGCTTTGTTTTTTTGTTATATTTTCTTTAGCAATATTTACTTTAAGTTATTTACTTTTGTTTTAATTTTTTATTGTTTAAAATGCATACTGCGTTTTTAACTTAGTAAAACCTTATAAAACCTGGAATTTATAGCTTAGCTTTTTTTAATATAGTTTTAATAACTATATTTATTTTTTTTTTTTTTATTTTTTTTTAATTTTTAAATATTAAACTACTTATTTGCTATTTAAAATATAAAAACAGTTTGTAAAAAATTATATGCTATTTGCTTTGTATGCTTTTTGTTTTTTTATAATTATTGCTTAATACTTTATTAGTTTTGCTTAAGCTAAAGCAAAAGCAAGCATTTAGCAAGCTTTAATAAAAAGCTTTAGCTTTTTTAAGTATATTTAATTACAGTACGCTATTTTATGCAAATATATAAAACTGTTTTAAAATTACTTTAAAACTTTATATAATTAGCATTTGTTTAGCTATTTTGCTAGCTTTATTTTTTTTTTATAAGAACATAATATTAAAAATATAACTATAAGCTATTTAGCAAAAAGTGCTCTGCAAAAATTTTATATAAACTATTTTTTAATAGCAAACTAGCAACATTTTTACTTTAATACTACATAAGTTAACTTTGCTTTTTAAAACGTACTTTATATTATTAAACCTTTTTATTTAACTAATAATATAATACTTTTGTTTATTTTGCTTAATAAGTTAGCATACATAGCTAAAATAGCTTATAATAGCAATAGCTTATTTTAAAAATATTGTTTATACTTATATTTGCAATATATATTCTAGGATATAAAAAAGCTAAAAATAATAAAAATTACTTTAGTTAGCCTTTGCGTTAAAAAAGTAGCTTTGTTTAAAGTTAAAGTGTATAATTTTTATAAGTAGCATATATAAATACTTATAAAAAAATTTTATTTTTTTGATTTATTATAGTTTAACTTGCTGCTTTTTAGCTTAAACTTATTTAAATAATATTCCTAAAGCAAAGCTAAAATGTTAACGCAAAAAATAATACTACTTAATTTTTTTTTTTTTTTTAACGCTTTTTAGTTTTATAAAAGCTAGCTATACTATATATTATTTATTTTGTTTAACGCTTTTACGTTGCTTTATTATAGTATATATTATAAATATTATATGCTTTAGTTTTATATTATAACTGCTGTAAACTTTTATAAATTGCTTTTTTAGCAAACTACTTACTTGTTTTTATTAACTGATTTTATTACTTATAACTTTTTTTTTTTTGTTTTAATATGCTAGCTAAATAACTTTATGTTTGCTTTTGCTGTTTGCTTTATTAAGCTTATTAAAAAGCTAGTAATATTTGCACTTTTTAATAGCAATATACTACTAAAACAGTTTAATATTATTAAGTGTACTAAATATATGCATATAAACCAAGTATTGCTTACTTTTTTTAAGCAAACTTGCATTAGTAGTATTTTTTTTTAAGTATTATAGCTATAGCATACTATTTAAAATTACTACATGCTTAACAGGTTAAAAAAGCTATTATAAAAGCTTAGCTTAAAAAACGTAGTATAAAAGTATAGTATGCTATAAGTACTAAACAATATATTTAAGTAGCATATTTTCTAACTTATAAGTTATACTTTAAAGCAGCTTTGCTTATTTTTTTTTAAGCATTAAAATTAATTAAAAGTAACCTAGCAAAATATAACACAAAATATACTAAATATAAATAAGCAATTTAAAATAATATTACTAAACAACTTTTAAAACATTGCTAATTATGCTACTATTTTTGCTAAATATTATAAAGTATAGCTATTATGCAGTAAAACCTTTAAGCTTGCATTATAATTAGTTGCTTACGTATATAATTTAAAGTTTTTTAAAGCTTACAAGTTATATTTTAAAAAGCTTAGGCTTTTTTATTAAGCATAATGTAATATTTTATATAAAAGCTAGCTAAACTATATATAAAGCTACTTTTAACTTTTTAGCTTACTTAATGTTTACTGCATTTATTTTTAAGTTTTTAGTGCTTTAAGTAAAACTAAAGTTAAAAGCTTTTAAGTAAACAAAACAGCGCTATTTAATAGTGCTAATTTTTTATTCTTTATTTTTATATAATAGTAAAAACTAAAAATAAAAACTTATAACTTTAGCAATTATAATATAAATAAACGCTAAAGCTAGTTTATATATGTAGCATTAATGCTTAGCGCTTTAAATAACTATACTAGTTAGTTAAGCAAAAGCTTTGCTTTTTAGTATTATAAGGTTTAAAAAGCTTAGCTTGCTATATTTATTAGTAAAAACATTATATATTTGTTTTTTAATAATTAGTTTAACTATTATTAAGCGTATGCTAGCTTTTATATTTTTGTTATGCTAAACTTTAAAAAAACTAAGTTTTTTTATGTTTAATTGTTTAAGCGTATTACTATAAAGTTAGATTTTTTTAATTTTAAGTATAACTACTTAAAGCTATTACACTATAACATAGTAAAAAAAAAGCTATTATATAATAATATAAGTTATTTATTTAAAAGAGCTTTAGTAGCTACTATATTAATATATTTGCTATAGTTACTTAATTAAGTTTATAATGCTATTATACAAGCATACTATAATATATATTTATATGCTATAATATTTACGCAATAAAAACGTAATGTTTTTTACTTTAGCTTTAATGCTATGCTTTAATATTTATTTAACTATTGCAGCAAAAGTTCTTTACGCATGTTTTTTAAACAGCTTTTTTATATATTTATTAAGCAACTTACTATGTTTTTTTAACTACATATATTTTGCTTTAGCATATTTTTTAATGCTGCAAAACTGCTATTTTTTTTTGTTAACTTACTAGTATAGCTTAAACTAAAAAACTTAAAAGCTAATAGCTTAATACTAGCATTTAAGTTGCTATATAAAATAAGTATATTAGCAGAAAAAATCTTTATAAAATATATAGCATTATACAAAAAGCTAAACATAAAGCTAACTATATAGCATAAGCTAGCAAAAAAGCTAACTAATAGCAATAAAACTAGCAAAAAGAAAAACAAAATAAACGTTATAAATAATATAAAGCTAAAAATAAACAATAGCTATAATTTTAATAATTATAAGTAGCTATAATAAAACCTAGAATTAAAGTATAACTAGTAAAAGCTACTAAAAATAAAATATTTAAAGCTATATAGTAATTATACTTTAACTTAATAACTATTAAAAATAAAATATTTAAAGCTATATAGTAATTATATATTAGCTTAATAACTATAAAGAGTTTTAAAAATAAAATATTTATTATAATTTTTGCTAAGCTTTTTTTAGTTTGCTTTTTTTGTTTTTTTTACAACTTTTTTTTTTAGCTTAGCTATACTAACTATTTATGCTTACTATTTTAAATATTTAGTTTGTAAAGCTTTTATTATTACTAAAGCCTAGGCTTATAACCAAAAAATATTATTATAAGCTAAAAAAAAACCCTTTTAAAAAAAGTAGCTAGTAGTAATTAAAATATACAAGTTGTTTTAATTACTTATTTTAGCAACTTTTAGCTAACTTAATATTTTACTAACTAGAATGCAAATATTTTTGCTGCTTTTTTACTTTTTACCTAAAAAATAACCTTTAAACAAGTTATATAAAACTAAAACAACATTAATAGCATTAAAAAATATAATATATAACTTACAGAAATAAAAAAGCAAAAAATATAAAATAAAGTATTAACATTTATTTTTTACTTTAAAACTTAAAATAAGTTTACTTTTTTTGTAAATATTTATAGTAAGTATTTATTTTTTATATTATTTTTATACTAAAACCTCAAAAAACTAAATATTTTAATAATAATTAAAATATTTGGTTTTTTATGCGCTTAAGTATAGTTATACTAATATAGTTGCAGCATTAGCAATATTATATTTTTATTATTAATTTTAAAATGTAAACATAACTTAAAAAAATCCTAATTTTTTTTTAATATAAAATAGCTTTAGCGCAATAGTTTAGTATATTATAATATATAACCTTAGTGCTAAAAATAAACTTAATGCTTTAATAAACTTACTTAAAAAGCATAATTTTATAGCTTATTTTGTATTTTTGCAGTAAAGTTATTAATTTTTAAAAAGTAAAATGCTTTCTGCAATAATTATTGCAAAAAGTTAACAAGCAGCAAATGCACTAAAAATAACTATAGTTATAGCAGCTTTTAAGCTATTATAAACTTACTTAAAGCATTTTTGCATTTAATAAAGCTAAAGCACTAAGTTTATTTATAGCATTTTTAAGAAAAATTAAACTAAAGCATTGCTTTTTATATAGTTTTATTAGCACAAATATTATAATAATAGATCTTTTATATATTATAAGCAAAAAAAAGCAATAATATAGCTTTTAATTATTACTATAGTTTTAAAAGCTATTGCTTTTAATATTTAAAAAAATAACTATAAACTACTAGCTATACTTTTTAATAAAACTAACGCAATAAGCTAAGCTAGCTTTTTTAATATAATAATAAAAAACGCAGCACTATTTTTTCTTTATATAAATTATATTAATAGTATTAAAAAATAGCTAAAAAACAAAGCAGCAATACTTAAAAGCACAATAAATTATAATACTTAAGTAAAGCTATAATGTTTTATAGATTTTTTAATAAAGCAATATATATTTACTGCTATAAACTAAAGCATAACAAATTTGCTACATTTAAGTATAACTAATATAAAATATATTTGCATTTAAACTAAAAGTTTTATTAGTAAAACTAAAATAAATAATTTATTACTTTTACTAAAAGCTAACAAAACAAATAAAATTAAAACAATTATTAATGCAAACAATATAAAAGTTATTAATAAGCTTACTTTAAATAAAACAGCAGAAGTAATAATAACTATTAAAGCTAATTTTCTAAACAAAGATTTAGATTTTTAAAATAATAATATTATAAAAGCTAAAGCTAAAAAAAAAGCAAAAAACCGCAAGAAAAAATATAACTTAATTATAAAATACATATTAAGTAGCACTAAAAGTTAAAATTAATCAGTTGTAAATATTATATTATACTTTAAAATAAACTAGCAAAATGCTATAATAGCATTTAAAAGCAAAACTACTTTTTAATTATACTAGCTTATAAATAAATAAAAACAAGTTTTAAAAAACTAAATATTTTATTATTTATTTTACTTTATAAGCCTTTAAGTGCTTAAAAAATAAAATATTTATTACAAATATTTAAATTTTTATTTTTTTTAATAATACTTGCTAATAATAAACATTAAAAACAAATATAGCTGCTATATTAACTAAAATTGTTAACTTTTTTAATTTTGCTTTTATAGCAAATAAATATAAAACTAAAAAAACAATAACTTATAATAAAATATTAAGTAATTTTTACTATAAAAAATATATTACTACACTTAAACATAAAAAGATTTATTATTTATTACTTGTTTTTATACTTTTTTTTATAGCTACGTAAACTTATAATATATTGCAATTCTTTTTTTAAGGAAATTTTAATGTATACTTAGCTTATAGTAATAGCAAGTCTAAAATTAACAAATTAAAAAAAAAGCGCATTTTTAATAAATAAAACCTTATTACTAAAATATAAAACCTAGATTTAATATTATTAAAAGTATATATAACCTAGTAAAAACTAAATATTTAATACTAATATTATTAAATATTTAGTTTTTTATACCTTTTATATAAAACTTTTTGCTAACTAAAGCAAACTAGCAAAATGATGTTTGTTTTTTTATTTTTAACTTTTAATGCATGCTATTTATTTAAAGCTTTTAAGCTAGTAAAAAACTTAACTTACTAAAAAAAGCAAACCTTAAGCTAAATTAATATAAATAACAAAAACAAAAAAATCCTAGTTAAAAAAAATGCTAAAATTAAGGTTTATAGTATACTTGCTTTGTAGTACTTTAAAGTACTAGTAATAAATAAAGCATATATTTGCAAAAATACAAATAGTGCAACACATTAATTAATCCAATTTTTGCAATAAAAAAGCATAGTTTTTTATTTAGCAACTTTTTTTATAAATTACTTAAAAAATATATTAAAGTATTTATAACTTAGCTTTATAAAGCTGCTAATACTGCTTTTACTTTTATTTAACTTTAATAAACTAAAACTATATAAATTAAGCTTTAATTTATTTTAGCTGCTAAAAAAAATGCTTTATATTAGTATTAATAGCATTTAGCACTTAGCTATTAGTAATACTAACAAATTAATAGTAAACATAAATAATAATAGTGCTTTTAAAAGCATATAATGCTTTAATAAAGCTTACAAAAATAAGAATTATAAGTAATAAACAATATTATTTAACTTTTTTAGCTATATTACTAAATAACATAACTAAAGCTTTAATTTATACAAAATTATAATTAGTATAATTTATAAACAGCTTTTTTTGCATTATAATATAAGCACTAAAATTAAAACTTTAAATAGCAAAAGTATAGCTTTAAGTAATAATTTATTTAAAGCTAAGTTTATTATAATATATGTTTTTTTAAATAAATAAAGCAAAAAGAAATATTAAAAATAGTTTGCTATATATAAAAATTAACTATATGCTACATTTTTAAATAAAAAAAGTCCAGCAATTATAGCTATTAGCTAAACTAAACAAAGCTACTACTAAATTAATAAAACTATAAACCTAGTTATATTAAACCTTAAAGTTTAGCGCAAATTAAATATTATAGCTTTTAACCTAAATAATGTTTAAACTTTATGCTTAAAAAAAACATCAAAAATAAAACAAACTAAAAAACTAATTAGCTTACTTTTGTTAAAAAAAAGCTTACTTTAACTAATAATTTTTTTAGTAATAATAAAAAAGCTAATGTAAATACTAAAAGTAAAAAAAAAGCAAAAGCAGAAAATACTAAAGTTAACAATACTAAAAACTTAGTTATTAAGTTTTAACTAGTAATAGCTATAAATATTTAGTAAATATATAATATTATTTAGTAAACTGCTAATAAAAAAGCATAATATATTTTTAAATTTACTAAGAAAAATGCATATATTATTATTTTATTAAATTGCATTAAATAGTTTAAGTTTATTATTGCTTATAGTTTATTATTAGCTTATATTATTTCTTAAGTTTTTGCATATATAACTTAGCTTAAAAAAAAAAATAGTATAGCTTTTTTAAACTAAGTAATTATTATAGCAGAATTTTTATAAACCTAGCAGTAAATGTTTTTAGTTCTTTTTTATTTAATATGTGCTTTTAAGAAAAAAAATATTTGTTTTAACAAATATTTTCTTTTTTAAGGCCTTATTACTTAATAAAATAAATATTTCCTTTTTTAAGGCTTTATTATTTAATAAAATAAATATTTTCTTTTTTAAGGCCTTATTACTTAATAAAATAAATATTTTTTTTTTTAAGGCTTTACTACTTAATAAAATAAATATTTTATTTTTTAAAGCGTTTTATAATTTTATAGTTTACTTTTTTGCTATTTTATATTAGTACTTAAATATTATTATGCTAATATATTTTTATTTTTTTTTAAAAAATTTTTTATTTTTTTTTAAATTTTAAACTTAAATATATAAACTATTATATTTTATTAAAGCAATAAAAAGCGCTTAAACATTATAGCTAATTTTAATAATTTTAACTTATTTGTTTAAGTTTTTATTTATAGCTTAAAAACTACTAATGCAAGTATTAATTTGTATAACTACTGCTATAAAAGCTATATTATGTTTTTATTCTAAAGTACTAATATATTAAACTAGCTACTTAGTTAATTTATATATATAAAACAAAAAAAATATATTAAGTAGTTTATTATTATAGTTATTAGTACTATTTATAAAAAACATAAAAGCATTATATAACGCAAGTTTTTATAGCAAATTACTATAAAAAGTAATATTAATTCTAAAATTAAAAAAAAACTAAGCATTATTGTTTATTATAAAATAATTTAATGCTTATATAATTAACTATATAATTATTACTTACTAAAGGCTATAAACCTTAGTATTACTACTATTTTTTTTAGATTTTTCTATAAAGTATGCAATTATATTTTTGCTATTATTTAGCTTACTATAAACAAACCTAAATAATATTATATTATAAATAGGTTTGCAGCTTTTAATTATATTACATGTATTATATATTTAATAAAGCTATAAAGCACTAAAAAAGAAAAGCTTTTTATAACATTTTAGCAAATAAAATAGTTAAGTAATTTAAAATAATAGCATTTTTTATATTTTTATAAAAATTTGCTAAACAAAATTATTACTACTTTTTAAAAAGCTAAAAACTAAAATGCTAAAACTATTAATGCTTGTTTAGCTAAAATTAATAAAGCGTAAGTAGCTTAAAAAAAGGCAGAACTTAAAAAGCAGAAAAATAAAGAATATGCATAGCAAAAATAAAAAAAACAGGAAAAAAAAAAACAACTAAAAGAAAAAAAAGCTCAAAAAAAAGCCAAGGTTAAAAAAGAAGCAAAAATTGCAAAAGAAGCTAAAGCTACAAAAAAAGCAGCACATAAAACCTTTAAAAAATAATAAACATAAACAAAAAAAAAAGATGCAAATATTGCAACAAATAGTAATAAATATAAAATATTTTAATAGCTTAGTTATATACTTAAGTAAATTACGAATTAAGTTTATATTATTATAGTATTAAAAGTACTTATTAAATGTAATAATAAAACTTGTTAAAAATAAAGAAGCTTTAGAAAAAAAATATTTAAAAAAAAAAAAAGCAAATTTATTAATTATTTAATTATAATTATAAATATTAAAAAATTAAATATTTAAAATATATAAATATTAAATATAATTATATAAATTAATGAAATTATATATATAAAAAATTATATAAAAAATTTTTATAAATTATAA
>MU400619.1:0-130424 GCA_022578965.1 Xylaria sp. FL1777 | reverse complement strand
ATATTAATTTTTGCTAGTTTATTTATTTTATATAGTTTGTTTTAAACTTAAGTTTTAAGTTTACTATAAAATAAATAAAATAATATAAGCTTAAGCAATTTTAAAATTATTATTAATTGTTTAAATTTTATAGCATAATTTATTGCTGCTTTTATTTATTTTAAATAATAAAATGCTTTTTTTACGTATTTTGCTTTTTAAATATTTTTAAATAATGCTTTTATTTAATTTTTAAACTTAATATAATTTTTAAAAAAAATTTTTGTTTTTAGCTTAAAGTTAGTTAACTTATTAGCTTTTAAAAAATTTTTTAAAATAAATTAAAACTATTTTAATACTTTTTTTAATAAAAATTATAAAGTAATTATTATTTTTTAATCTTTTTTTATAATAATAATAAAGTATTATTTTAAATAAAGTTTAGCATAAATTAAAAAAGCTTTTATATTTATAAATTTATTATAAAACTTTAAAGCAGTAAATTTAAAACTTTTAATATTTAATATTTTTAATATTATAAATAATCTTAATAATAAAAACAATAATAGTAATAAAAAATTAGGTTTTTTATTTTAAATTATTATTTTAAATATAACAATAATAAAAATAAACATTAAGTTTATTAATAATAATATTAATATTAGTTATAATATAATTATTTATTTAAAGCTTTAATATATTATTATAATAGCAATTATTATTGCTACTTTAATTATTATAACTAGTATTTATATTAGTTTAAAAGTTATAACGTTTAATATTTAAGCTATTTTTTAAGTTAAAATAACTAGTTTGCTTTATAACATTAGTATTAATGTTAGTTTTTTTTTATTATTATTGCTTAACTTTTTTTTTTTTGCTACTGTTTTTTTTTTAATAAAAGTAGCTAATAAAAGTGCTAAAGTTTGTTATTTTAATATATTATTAATTTTAAAAGTTTTTAAAATTCTTAAACTTAATTTTTAACTTTTTATTTTTAGTAATATAACCTAGATTTAATTTATTAGTTATTAAGTAAAGTTTATTTATATAATATTATTTAGCATTTTTGTTTTTTAAATATTTTTTTAGTATACCTTAAAAAGTTTATTTTATAAATTATTTATTATTTAACTTTTTAAATTAATATTTGTTTTTATATATTAAGTTCTATTAATTAAATAACTATTAAAATATAATAAACTTATTATATATTAATATAATAAGTTTATTTTTAAAGTTTTAATTTATAAATAATAATAAAATTTTTAATAGTAATTTATTAAAAAGGTTTTTAAAGTACTTTTATTACTATGCATTAATAAAAGTTTTAAAGAATTAAAAGTAATAAATATATTAATGCTTAATAGTTATAAAAAATTAATAGCTAAAAAACTAGAACTAAGTAAATGTTACAAAATTAGCACAAAGGTAGCCTTTAAAGCGGCTTAATGCCTTTATATATACTTTGCACCTCTTTTTTTGCTAGCTAAAGCCAAAGTTATATAACAACTTACTTAGCTTACTAAGCTTACAATAATTTAAAGCTTATTAAGCTTATAGTAATTTAAAGCTTATTAAGCTTATAATAATTTAGTGCTTATTAAACTTGTAGTAATTTAAAAAAAATTACTACTTTTTTTACTTTTTTTTTGTTTATATAATTATATATTTTTTATATTTAGTTATTTACTTAGTTTTAGTTCTTTAGCTATTAATTTTTTATAACTATTAAAGCATTAATATACTTATTACTTTTAATCTTTTAAAACTTTTATTAATATATAGTAGTAAAAGTACTTTAAAAACCTCTTTAATAAATTACTATTAAAAATTTTATTATTATTTATAAATTAAAACTTTAAAAGCAAACCTGTTATATTAATATATAACAAGTTTATTATATTTTAATAGCTTTTTAATTAATAAAACTTAATATATAAAAATAAATATTAATATAAAAAATTAAGTAATAAATAATTTATAAAATAAACTTTTAAAAGTATACTAAAAAAATATTTAAAAAATAAAAATATTAAATAGCATTATATAAGTAAACTTTACTTAATAACTAATAAAATTAGATTTAAGTTATATTACTAAAAACAAAAAGTTAAAAATTAAGTTTAAAGATTTTAAAGATTTTTAGAACTAGCAATGCATTAAAACAATAAACTTTAGCATTTTTACTAGCTATTTTTATTAAAAAAAAAGCAGTAGCAAAAAAAGAAAAATTAAGCAATAATAATAAAAAAAAACTAATATTAATGCTAATGCTATAAAATAAACTAGTTATTTTAACTTAAAAAACAGCTTAAATATTAAACGTTATAACTTTTAAACTAGCATAAATATTAGTTATAATAATTAAAGCAACAATAATAACTATTATTATAATAATAAATTAAAGCTTTAAATAAGTAATTATATTATAATTAATGCTAATATTACTACTAGTAAACTTAATACTTACTTTTTTTATTGTTATACTTAAAGTAATAATTTAAAATAAAAAACTTAATTTTTTATTATTATTACTGCTTTTATTATTAAGATTATTTATAATATTAAAAATACTAAACATTAAAAGTTTTAAATTTATTGCTTTAAAGCTTTATAATAAATTTATAAATATAAAAGCTTTTTTAATTTATGCTAAACTTTATTTAAAATAACATTTTATTACTATTATAAAAAAAAACTAAAAAGTAATAATTATTTTATAATTTTTATTAAAAAAAGTACTAAAATAGTTTTAATTTATTTTAAAAGATTTTTTAAAAGCTAACAAGTTAACTAACTTTAAGCTAAAAACAAAAAAAATTTTTAAAAATTACGTTAAGTTTAAAAATTAAATAAAAGCATTATTTAAAAATATTTAAAAAGCAAAACACGCAAAAAAAGCATTTTACTGTTTAAAACAAATAAAAGCAGTAATAAATTATGCTATAAAATTTAAACAATTAATAGTAATTTTAAAATTATTTAAGCTTATATTATTTTATTTATTTTATAGTAAACTTAAAACTTAAATTTAAAATAAACTATATAAAATAAATAAACTAGCAAAAATTAATATATATATTAATATAGCTATTATAATTAATTAACAATTATTTAATTAGTACTTTAAAACTAAAAAAACTAAAAAAAACAAAAAAAAAATACTTAAAAAAGTATTAAATAAAAATTTAAGCAAATTAATAAAGTTTAAAAATAATAATCTTAAAATATATTTAAAGTTAAATGTTATAACTATAGAAAAAAAAAAACACTTTTAAAAATAATGCTAATTTAAAAAAAAAAATAAAAAAAAAAGCTATAAAAAGAAAAAGATCTTTTAGCTTAAAAAAAAAGTACAAGTTATAAAAGTTTAAAACAACAAAAAACAACAAAGCAATTTAAAAAATACGTTTTTAAAGCAAAAATATAAAATTGCTATTTTAAGTTAAAATAAAAGTGCTATATTAAATAAATTTAAATGTTTTATTTATATAAGTTAAAATAAACAAACATGCAAATATTATTTAAAAGCTTTATAATTATTAAAACAAATTACAAAAAAATATATTTGTTATATAAACAATTAAAGTTGTTTAATATATAACTTAAAAAAATAGTTTAACTAAAAATAACAAACAATAAAAAGTAATAAATTAATATAGTTAGCAAATTTATAAAACTATAAAAATTTTAAACTATTAAAGCTTAAAATATAGTTTAAAAAAAAGTTATATTTAAAAAAACAAAATTATAACTATAAATAGTATAATTATTAAACTAATTATAAACTACTAATATATTTAGTTATTAAATAAACTTAAAAAAACAAAACTTATAAAACTTTAAAGCAAAAACAAATAAAATTAAAAGCTATAAAAAATACTATAAAAAAAAAACTAATAAAAATAAATAAAGTATTTTTATAGCTTAAATTGCTTTAAATGCAACAAAATAAAAAAGCATTAATAGTTAGCATAAAAATTAATACGTTTTAAAAACTAAAGCTAATAATTTAACTAATTGCTAAAAGTTATTATTATAATAAAACTATAATAAAAAATAATAATAATATTTTATGTTTAAAAGATTTAAAATATAACAAAGTACTATAAAATTGCTATATAATATATTATTGCTATTAATATTTACTTAATAAATTAAAAAATAATTAATTTTTTAAACAAATTACAAAAATAAAAATATAAAACCTTTATAAATTAAAGTAGTTAATTATAATTATAGTTTACTACAAAAATTTATAAAAATTTATAATATTTAAAAAGAATTTTAACTATATTTATAATATTATTTTAAAAAAATGTAAAAATAACTGCTATAAATATTACTAGCTAATTAAAGCATAATTATATTAAAAAATAGTTGTTAAAAGCAAAAAAGCTTAAAAACTGCAATTTAAAGCTTAACTAAAAGCAAAAACAAAATAAAGCGTAATAATATCTAAAGTGCAAAATAAAACAAATATTTAAACATCTTACAAAAAAAAATTAAAAAACAAAATAAATATTTGCTAAAAAAGCAGCAAATAGCTAAAAAAACTAAAGCTTTATATAAAATTTAATATAATAACTAATAAAACTAATTTAAAGTTAAACTTATATATTAAAAAAAAAAATATAATACTTTAATTAACTTAAAAATATAAGCTAATATAATTTTATTTAAAGTAATAAAACAAAATAAAATTTCTTAAAAATACAAGCAAAAATTTTAAAAAATTAAAAGATTTAATAAAAGCACTTTTAGCTATAATAATAATTGCATATTTAAAAAAACTAAACTTTTTAATATATTTATATAAAAACACAAAAAACAAATTGTATTAAATATTGCTAATATATTTAATTATAATATTATTTTAAAAATACTATAGCTAAAAGCTAATAACTTTTTGATTTAATAAAAAGCAAAAACTATTAATTAAAAAAATAAAAAACAAAGTAAAAAAATTAGAAAAATCGCAAAAGAAATTCTAAACGAAATACTAAAAGTATATTATAGATTTTACAAACTATTTAAAAAAAAAAAAAAAAAACTTCTTAAATATAGCTTATAAAATTACTATATCTTTATTAAGAAAAAATATTAACTAAAGCTTTATTAAGTATACTATATAAGCTTAAATAAAACAAACGCTTTATAAAAATATATTTAGAAAAATTTAGCAAGAAAATTTTTAAAAAAATCTTAGTTATTTGCTAAATATTTTATAGTATTAATACTTAAAATAAAAAATAAAAAACAACTAATTAATAAAAAAAAAAACTAATATAATAAATAATAATTAACTATTAACTATTAAATATAATTATTATTATAAATAAATACTTTTTTATTTTATTAATAATTATAAAAAAAAACATTAGTTAAGCAAAATAATTTATAATAGTTAATATTTTAAATAAATATTATACTATTAAAATAGCTAAAAAAAAAAAATAAAAAACTATTATATAAACAATATATAAACTATATAAATATATAGTTATATTATAAAAACTATAAAACGTATTAACTAGCTTTTTGTTATAATTAGGCTACTTAGGTACTTTAGCACATGTTATAGGTTATATGTATATATGGGATATTTTTCTTATACTTATTTTATGGGAGTTTTTTTTTTTTTTTAAGCTTTAGTTTTGTTAAATACTTACTATAAAACTAGAGATATATTAACTATTATATTTAACTTTTAATGCTTTATACCTTTTGTAACAATTTTAAAGCTTTTTAAGATAAGGTTACTTATAATACTTTATTATACTATAAAATAGCTAAACACTAACTAACTATATAAGCTAGTGCTATTTTTAATAGCTTTTTTTTAGAACAAACTTTAATAATGAACTAAGGACAAACTTAGCACGAATTATTTTTAAAACTAAGCTTAAGTAAACAACAATTACTTAGTGCTTTAAGTGCTAATACTTAACTATTGTAAACATAGATTGCATAGCTTTTAACTAAAATTAGAGAACTAAAGCAGCAAGTTGCGCAGCAAAAAAATAAAAGCAAACAAGTTGCTTTAAAATTAAAAATAGCTTATATTATTTTTACTTTATAATTAAGTAAACAAAAGAACTAAAGAACAACATTTTTAAAAAAACAGGGGAACTTTTTAAACCTTAAAAAATGATTTTGCAATTTAGGTCAAAAACAAAGATATAAAGATTCTAGTAATAATAACGACCTTTTATTTTTTAGCTTTAATAAAAAGCATAATTAAAGAAAACCTAAATACTAATTATGTTAAAATTGCTTATACTACTATTAGCGCTATTTATTTAAAGATGCTAATCTTAGCTAACTATTAAAGTTTAATTATAACTTTTTTAGCATAGAATTTACTTATTAACGCTAGTTAAAGTAAATAAAAAAACTTTAAACTATTTTTAAAAGAGCTAATTAAAAATTTTGTTACAATAAAAACAAGATTTTATATACATATAGCAATATAAACTAAAACTATAAAAATGCTTATTAATTAGCATTACAAAAGTTATTAACCTTAAAAAAAAAACAATTTAGAACTAACTAAAAAGTGTTTTTAAACTAAACTAAAACTTTGCTTAAGCAGTTTGCTTTTTTATAAGCTAGTATAAACATATAATTAAAACAAGCAAGTTAACAAGCTAACTAAAACCTAAAATTATTTAATTAATACTTTGCTAACATTAAACTTTAAAATGTTTGCCAAAACAAAGGCAAAAAAGCTTTGTTATATTACTAAAAACTAGATGTACTACTTTAGCAAAAGCTAATAAACTATTATAACTTACTGCTAATTATACAAGCTAACATAGTTAATGCTATATAACAACGCTAAGAACTAATAACCAAAAAATAATGCTTAAACTGCAGTAAAAAAAAACCAAAGTTAAACGTTACCTAAATTATTAATAGATTAACCTTAAATATTAAGCAAAACTAAACTAGTGATTAGTATACTAATACTAGCTATAAAAACAACAATACTAGTTTTAATAGTTAGAACTATTTTTGCAGAAACAATAATTATAATAATAGTTATAATAATAATAACTAAAGATTTTATAAAAGCAATAATAGCTATAAAGGCTAAAACTAATACTATAAAAGCAATAATAATAAAAGTTATAGCTAGTACTAAAACTAAAGATATATAAATAACTAAAGTAATAATAATAATACTTATACTTTAAAGAACTGTTATATTTTTAAAACTTTTCTAAATTAACCTTAAGACAACAATAAAAGTAATTTAAATTTAAACCTTTATAAAAACTTTACTTGCTATAGCTATAAATAACTTAGCTATATTGCTTTTAATTGCCTTTAGCTTAAAAGTAATAATAATAATAGCAATAATAAAAACAATAGATTTAGTAGTTATACTAGCTACAATAGTAACATTACTTAAAAACAAACTATTTAAGAAATTTAAGTAAATAAAAACTAGAATATAAATAAAAAAAACTAAAAATAGCAATTAAAGTTTTATATATTTTTTTTACAAAAGCTATAGTACTACAACTTAAAAAACAAGTAGTAAGCTTAGCATTAATTGTACTAGCTATAAGTTCTAAGCCAAAGTTACTACTTTACATATTTATTTTATGCTGTTTTTATACCTTTTGCACTATTTATTTTATTAGCTTTATAAAACTATTTGTTAAAACTTATGTTAATTTTGATTTATGCGCTAAATATAACTATATTAGTTTTATTTTTGCTTTTTATTATAAATTATAGCAAATATCTTTTTATATACTTATATTATAGCATGCTGCTAAAAGTAAATTTCCTACTTATAAAGCTTATTAAGTTGTTTGTAAATTAACTAATAATTGTAGTATTACTTGCAGAATTAAGCATGCATACATAGCTATTAATTATAACTATTGCTTTAAAAGCAGCTTTTTTTTACTATTTTAAACTACTTTAAAAAATAAAGAAATTATACTAGATTTAAGCACTAATTAATAGTTTTTTAAATTATGCTGCTTTTAAGTAAAAATATTTAACTTAATTAAGTTTACAAAAGCTTGCTAAAACTAGGCTTGCTGCTATGCTATTATTTAACTACTTAAACTTATATAGCTTAAAAAGTTAAAAAAAAGCTCTAGTTATTTCGATTTTATAGCAATTCTAAAAAAGTTTTATAACTTATTTAAGTTTTTTAATACTAGCAAAGCAAACATATTGCTATAATTAAAGCAAGGGAATTTTGCTATTAAGCTAAAAAAAAACGTAGTTATACTTTATTTTTTTATATATTTATTGGCTTAAAATAAGCTAAAAGAACTACAAAAATAGCTTAATAAAATGCTAAAAGCAAAAAAAATTAAAAAGTTTATTAGCTTTGCTAACGCTTTAATTTTTTTTATATTTAAAAAAAATAAAAGCTTATGCTTATATATAAACTATAAAAAACTTAATTAGGTTATACGTAAAAATTAATATACTTTACTACTTATTTCAGAGCTGCTTAATAGAATTTTAAAAGCTAAGATCTTTAGCAAAATTAACTTTAAGAACGCTTATTATTGCTTACGCATTTAGGAAAAAAATAAATAAAAAATAACGTTTTATATACGTTATAGCTACTATAAATTTCTAGTTATACTTATAAGTTTATTAAATGCTTTTGCTACTTTTTAAAGTTATATATAAAAAGCACTTAATAATATAATAAATATATTTTGCATTGTATATTTTGATAATATGCTTATTTTTTTCTTAAATAAAGATTTTTATATAAAACATGTTTAAAACGTTATTAAAAGGCTACAAAAAGCGGAATTATACGTTAAGCTATTTAAGTGCTAATTTTATTAAAAGAAAATCAAATTTTTAAGTTATATTATTTTTAGCTAAAGAATTAAAATAAACTTTTTATATATAAATATTATTTAGCAATAGCTTATATTAAATACTTGTTAAGCGCTATAATAATTTTTAAAGTTTTGCAACTTTTATTGCTGTTTTATAAACAGGTATTTTTATATTGCTGCGCTTTTGTTTAAGTATTTAAAAAAAAACGTAATAAAAACAAAAAAAGGTTAAATTTCTTTAAATAGTTCTAAAAAAAAAGCTTTTAAAAACCTTTAGAATGCATTTAAGCAAGCTATTTTTTTTACATATTTTAACCCTAAGAAATAAATATTGCTAAAAATTGATTTTTTTAAAGTAGCTTTTGCAGAAAATCTATTTTAGCAAAATAATTAAAGCATTTTTAAACTAGTTGCGTTTTATTTTCAGAAGCTATTTAAGGAAAAAATATAGTATAGTACGTTTAACTAAAAAATGCTTGCAATAATAAATTGCTTTAAGCACTAGCAGCATTATTTATAAAAAAGCAATTTACTAATTAAAGTATTAACTAATTATATTAACTTTTAAGCGTTTATAAAAATGCCAAAGCTTAATAAAAAGCAAGCTTATTAATGTTTATTATTAGCTTTTTTTGATTTTATTATTAAATATTAAGCGGGCAAAAAAAACAAGGCTGATTTTTTTTTGCGCTGTTTTAATTACATAGCTGTTTTGCTTAATAATATTAACATTTTTCTAACGTTAGAAAAAAAAGTTGCAGTAATATAACAAGTTAAAGTTTTTAATTTATATTTTAGTGCTTAAGCTAGAGCTTTATACTTTAAAGCTACACTTGCTAAAAAAGCCTTTTTTATTTAAGCAGTTATGCGTTCGCGTACATAAATAGCTGCAGGCTTAAAGAAATTAAAAAATCTAAAGGCTTTTAAAGAGCTAAAAAACTTTATTTAAAAGGTTTAAAAAAAAAACCTTAAATGCTATGCAATTATAAAACGATTAAAGGCAAAAAAGCTTACAAATTTTTAATAGTTAATAAAAAAATCCTTAGTTTGCTATAAAAACAAAATTTATATTTTTTTTAAGAAAGTTATACATTTTTAACTTATTAAGCTATATTATAATAATTTTTTAGCTAAACACTTTAGCTAAAGCTGCACTTTAGAACTGCTATAACAAAAGTTTTACTAAAGCAATATAAAACTAAATGTTAAAAAATACGTATAAAGCTATACAATCTGCTTTAGAACTAAAGCAAAATACTACTAGAAATACAGTAAACTTAACGTTTTGCTAATACTTAGTAAACTTATACAAAAGCTATTTATAAACTTTATTATAAGTTTGCTAAAAACTTTTTATAAAAAAAAACTAATTAATGCTATTTTTGTTATTATAAATAAATTTATTAAGCTTATATATTTATTTTTAGTTAATACTATTATAACTTTAGTTAAGCTAGCAGTTTTATTTTATTATAAAATTAAATATATTTATAATAGCTTAAAAAGCATTATTTTTAATAAAGGCTTTATTTTTATTAGCTAATTTTAGTTTAATTTATATTATTACTTAAAAGTTAAGCAAAGGCTTTTAGTAGTATTTTATTTTAGAACTAATAAACAAACAAAACAAATAAACTAAGTAATTAAAAGCTATTTTAAGTGCTTTATAAATAATAAACAAACTAATTAGCTTTAATTTTTACTTTAAGCCTTTTTTGCTATAAATTTTGCTATTAATTTTATAACTAAACAATTATTTTTTAAAGCTTTATATAGTTATATACTAAAATTCCGTTTGTTTGTTAAAAACAATTTTATATTAAAAGGGATTTTAGCTATATAAAAACGTTTTAACAAGTTATAAACTATTAAAAATAAAATAACAAAGCAATAGCAAATTATAACTAATAAATATATAAAATATTATAATAACAAGTATAAACTTATAACCTTTAAAACTAGGGACTTAGTAGCACTATTAACAAAAAATATTAAGTTTAAAAATAAAAAATTAGCGCTTAAGTTTATTAGACTTTTTTGAATTTTTTTTACAGTTAGTTTATAAGCATACTATATTAGTTTTTTAAAACAATATAGCTACTTTTATTCCGTTTTTTTAATTTAGTTACTTAAGCTTTAAAAAGCTAAATATAAGTATAGTTTACTTATATTAAACCTTGAAAATAAGTTAAAAGAATAAAAAATTAAAAATATAATAAGTAAAATAACTTATAATAAAGAAAAATATTATTTTGTTAAGTAAAAAAGCTAGCTAACTAAGTATAATTAATAAGTATTTACTACTAATATTATAGCTTTTAAAGCAATTAAAGACTTTAAAAAGCGCTTAAGTTATAAAAGAAAAGCAAAGCTATTAAGCTAACAAAATAGTATTAATTTATTATTAATTTAGCTATAAACTAAAGCTTAAATACGTTATATATACTAATTAGTTATTTTTTTGTTTTTAATTACGTAATAAGAATTATATTTATTGCTTTAGGTTTTAAGATATTTACGCTTTACTAATAAGCTATACGTAAAAATACTACAAATAAGTTATAATATTTTTACGGAAAAGCTTTAAAACACTAATTATTAAACTTTAAAATATTTTTATATTAAAAAAGGCTAACTAAATACTTTTATTTATACTTATTAGCAATAGTTAATATAGCTTTATATATATTTTTTTTAAAAGAAATAAAGGCAGCTTTTTAAGCTATATATTTATAGTTTATAACTTGTACTTTAAGTGCAATTAAACAAGCATATTGCTAGCATTAAAAATAGTTTTAATTTTATTAAGAAATTTTATAAAATTAGTTTAAATAAAGCTATTTATAGCGCTTATATAAAAAGGCTTAATAGTTTAGCAAGCTAAAAATTTACGTTTTGCTATTAAGTGCTTATATTTAATATAATGTTTTTGCATTGCTAATTATTAGCTAAACTTTATACAAAATAAAAACAAAACTACTTATTTTTATGTTATTAACCTTACTAATTAATTAGAACTAGGCTTTATAAGTTAACAAAAAACGTAAAAATGCTTTTAGAAAGCAAAACTACATAACTGCAAAGTTAACACAATAATTGTTCGAAGTTTTTTAAACAATGGCGCAATTTTTATTTATAACGATTTTTTTATAGTTGTTTTTTTAAAAAACAAAAAAATAAACAAACTAGTTTAATAACTTCTAAATATGCATTATATTAAAATATAACATAGCAAGTAGCTAACCTATTAGTAAAACTAATTTAAAATAAATATAAATTAATTTATAGGTTTGCATAAAATATAGCTATTTATATAGCTTATATAAGCTGTTATTTTTAGGTTTTTGAATTTGCAAACTATATTTAAAGGCAAGCTATTTTTTAGCTAAAATGCTTTTTTAAAACGCCTAAAACAAAGCTAATATATTAACGAACTACTTAAAACTATTGTTTTTTTAATAGTTTTATACTTTTTGTTTTTAGCTTTAGTAGTTTATTTGCAAAGTTTACAAACAAAAGTTATAATAAAAATAAGCTAACGCTTAAACAGCATAAAAACTTTAACATTTGCATTAAAATTAAACCTATTTTTTGCGTTGTTTATATTAAAATTACGCAGAACAGCATTTAGATTTTTATTTAAATTTATAAGGTTTAAATTATTTTTATTTTTATTTTTATTTTTTTTTTTTTAACCTATAGAAAGCTTAATAGTATTTATATTTTTATTGGAATTAAAGCTATTTTAAAGGAAAAGCGGACCGCTAAGACTTTTATTTTTATTACTAGAGTTATTAAACTTCTAGCAAGAAGGTTCGTTAAAGTTCTGTTTTATAGTAAAATCGGACTTATTTTTGGATAAATTCAGGCGTAAAGCAAGTTGCAATAATTTTTTGCGTTTACATTTACAATTATAGCTTTAATTACAACTGCGTTTATATGTACTACTTTTAACTACTGCAAGTTTAAGCAGCATAATTATAATACAAATAGTAATTAAAAGAAAAGCAGAAAAAATGTAAAATAAGTATAAAAATAGCAATAGTAAAATGTATAGCTAAAACTAATTATTTAGCAGCAGCTAAAAAGAAAAAAAAAAAGAAAAAAAAAGAAAAGAAAACATATAGCAATAAAAGTATAAGCGTAAAACTTGCTATAAATATAGCATAAAACAAACGTAACTTAACATATAAACATAAGCATAAGTACATAAGTATTTTAACTATTATACTACATAAATATTTTATTTAATATATTATATTTATGCTTAATTACTTTATACTACTTTATTTTACTACTTATATTTAAGATTAATTATTTTAATTAATTTTACTTATATATAAGTTAAAAACAACTTAATTAAAAAAAAAGAAATAGTTATTATAACTAAGCTACTTAAGTACTTTAGCACATATTACAAGTTATATATATATATAGAATATTTTTTTTATACTTATTTTATAAAAGTTTTTTTTTTTTTTTAAGCTTTAGTTTTATTAAATACTTACTATAAAACTAAAGATATATTAACTATTATACTTAATCTTTAATGCTTTATATCTCCCGTAACAATTTGCTAGTTTTATTAAATGCAATAATAAAGTCTTAAAAATTTAAAATAGTTAAAAGCTAGCTAAAAGTATTTAGCACTAAGTTAATATAACTAAGTATATATTATATATTTAGTTAAAACTGCAATAAATAAATAAAAGCTATTATAAGTTTAACATTAAGCTTTATAATGTTTATAAATTGCAAATTAGTTTAATTAACGATTTTTTAGGTAGCTTTATAGTTTGTTAAAAAAATTTAAGCTAATAAAAAAAAATAACTTATAAACTTTAAAAAAAAAACATAGTATTTTTACTAAAAAAAAGATTTATTATTTAAGTTTTAATTATAAAGCTAAACTTATAGTTTATAAAACTTTTTTAAATTATAAAAAAACAAAAATATAGCTATATATTAAACCTTTTAAAGTTATATAAAATAAAAAACTTATTTTATATTAACTAATTAAAAAAAACAGCTAATAATTTATTACTTTAATAAGTTTAAGCATTATTATTGCTTAAAAAAATTAACAAAAAACTTAAATTTAAAGTAAAACTTATTAAAAAGTTAAAACTATATAACAAAAACTATTAACTGTAATACTAAGTTTTTTAAAAAAAATATAACTTAAATAATATATAATATTTAGCTAAAAACTTTAAAAACGCTTTAATAAAGCTATAAAAGTTTTATAAATAGTACTTTAAAGCGTTTAAACTATTATTAAAGCTATAATAATAAATAAAAGCAGCAATATTAAATAAATTTACAAAAAACTATTATAATAATAATAAAGTAACTAAAACAAGCATTATTAATTAATAAATTTAATAGTACATTTAACTTTAAATAAAACTAAAGTTACGTTTTTAGTTTTAATAAAAAGTAATATAATAACTTATATATAAGCTAATATAATTAATACATAAACTACTAAAATTAAAGCTTAAACTACTTATAGCAGTACTAATAAATTAGCGCTTATAATAAGCTTTACATATTTTATTTTAACTTTTGAGCTTTTTTTTCTTTTTTTTTTTTTTTTTTTTTAGCTTAAAATTTTCGTTTATAGTATTAATATACTAGCTGCTATACTATTTAACTAATCGTAATAAAACAAAACTATTTTTTATAACATATTTTTATTTACTGTATAATAAAAAAAAAACAAAAAAAAAAACAAAAAAAAAACAAAAAAAATATTTCTTAATTATTACATAAAAACTATTTGCACATCTGTTTATAAAATTCTCTTTATATTTACTTTTTAATTGCTTTTAGTAAGCAGATTAACTTATATAACTAATGATCTATAGCTGTTAAGCTAATATTTAATAAACTACAAAGTATAATTAAATTGCTTTTATTATATGCTAGGTATACGTTTTAATAATAACTAGTTGCTACAATTAGCAAAACTAACACTAACGTAAGTACTTTTTGATTTTTAGGCATTACTTGTTAAAAATGTATAGCTTAAAAATAATATATACAGTAATGCTATGCTGCAATCTAAATTAAAAGCTATAATATAAGATCTCGTAATAATAAAGGCGTTTTTGTTTTAATTAATATAGCAATAAGACTTTCAGACACAGCTAAATATGTAGTTTAGTTAATATAAGCTGGAGTTTTATTTTAAACCAACAATGTTAGCTTTATAATAGCTTTTTTTAAAAGTGCGTTTTTTTTAAAGTTAACTATAACTATATAATTAACTTTTTTATTGTTGCTAGTAAGCTATACTTATACTAAAGATAAATTAAAGTAGCTGCTTGAATGCTTAGTACTTATGTTTTTTTTTAATGTAAACTAAGCTAATACTAAGCTTGCATTAATGCTTTTAAACGGTTTTTTTATTTGTAAGATTAAATTATAAGCAATCGAAGCAAATATTGCTAGCTTAACGCAAACTAATAGTATTTAGCTATGCTGTTTTGCGTTGTTAAACTTAGACTTAAATGCTAACTTTAGAAAAGGCAAGTATACTTTGTTGTTTTATTTATATTTATGCTGCTAGTATTTAATAAAAGCAATAGCTTTGTAACGTATATAGCGTATTAAAGGTAAAAAGTTAGATAAAAGTTTATTATTACTAAATATTTAGTAATGCGCTTAACTTAAAATAGTAGATTTATTTGTTTTATTAATAAATATAAGCTGCGTATATAGTAATCGAATATTAGCAGGTAGTATATTTAACTTATTGCTTTTAAGTTTATTAATTTATATAAGCTTTTTTAGCTTTTAAAAGTTAAGCTTGCTTTTAATAAGACTTGTTGATTTTAATTAGCGTTTTGATGCAAGCTTTTTTAAGCTTGCTTTTAGCTTTTAGACAGCTAGAAGAAAAACGGGCGATAACTTAGAGGTTTTATTACTAAGAGAAGTTGCTGCAGTATTAACGTTTTTAGCAAAAACGTTTATAGTATGCTTGCTTTTAATGCAATTAGCATTATTAATATTATTTATTGTTAGGAATAAGGTATATAGCGCGTTATATAAATAAAAGAAATTAATATTAATATTAACGTTATAATTATAGCTATTTTTGTTAAAACGTTAACGTTTTAGTTCGGGCGTTAAAGAATTAATTTAATTTTAAACGTATTTACAGAACATAGTAAAAGCTATAAAAAAAGTGTAATAATAAAGTTAACAAGATTACAAAAAATAAAAAGAACGTTAGTAGTGGGCTACTAAGCAATAGTTGTTAGCTAAACAATGTATAAAAAAAATTGGAGCTAATGTAGCAAAAAATGCATTTAATGCTACAGAAAAAAAATATTTAATACTTGTAGCATTAATACTTGTAATAATGTTATAACTAAACTACTTAAAAATATATAGCATACGCATAAAAGTTTTTTCCTTTTTTTAAGCTTTAGTTTTGCTAAATATTTATTATAAAACTAGAAATATATTAATTATTATATTTAATTTTATACTTTTTGCTATTATTACTAAGGATGCCTTGATTTTAAAAAAGTACTTATTAATTAACGTAAGCTTAATTAATTAAAACTATTAAACGGATATTAACTTATAACTAAGCTTGGGCTATTATTACTTAAGCTAGTGCATATAAAGCTAAACTATTAAGCTATAATAGTTACTTATAATAAGATTGCATATGTAGCAACCTAATAGCTAAAGGAAGTTTTAGATTGTATAGCAGCTTAATAGGCATAAATAAGCTAAAATATTTTTACGTACAAAAGATAGGAGGAAACTATAGCTTTAAAACCCCTAGAGAATTATTAGTTAAATATAATATAACTAAGTTCTAAGCTTTTTATTAAAGCTCTTGTTATAAAGATATTTTAAGTATAAAAAAATAAATCTAAATGTTGCACTAAAAAATATCTTTTATATAACGGACAGCAAAAAAGCTTAAAAAGTTATTAAAAGTTAATATATAACTATAAAAAAAAACTACAGATTTTATTGCAAATGTTTTTTTTACTTAGGCATTAGTGACTGACTTTTATACGCGTTAAATTAGCTAAACATTTTGTGCTATTTTTAAACGTATAGTTTAATGAAACACTAAAAGCGTACTGCGCTAAATAAAAACCTATTAAGGCTGTTTTGCGTTAAAAGCTATTTAGCTTTTGTTAATTTAAAATATATGGCTAAACTATAGAAGTTAGAAAGCTTAAAGCTAATTATATATAGACTTAAGGATAGCTATTATGCTTAACAATAGCTTTAAAAGAAGTATAAACTTATTATATTTAAAATAAAGAGTTAAACATTAGCTCTTGTTATATTAATACTGTATTATTAATTTATAAACGAATAATTTTTAACTTACGAATATTATTAAGAAGTGCTGTAATAAATTCTGAACCTTAGGTTAATATTTAAAGCAATGTAATAAATGTAAGCGAAGGTATAATACTAATAACATATAAATAATTATAAGTTATTGTTCTAGAATAAACAAGTAGTTCTAGCGGTTATATAATAGGTAATAAAGGGTTAATAGCTAGTATTTTAGTTAATTAGCTTATAAGGCTTCTTAATAGTAGTTAGTAGAAATAGCTTATATATATACTAATTTTATTATATAAACCTGTAGTGTTTATATGTAACTATATTATTTAATACTTAGTTTTATGTTATTATGTACTTTGTGCGTGCAGAAAAAAAGGAAAGGCTATAATATAGCTTTTGCTTAACTTAGAACAGTAAGCTAAACGTGCTATTGCAACAAAAAAAATATACAGAATTTTGCAGAAAAAAAAAAACAGCAGGAAAAAAAGTAGTTAATAATAATAATAATAGCAATAATAATAACAATAGTAATAATAATAATAAAAACAATACTAATGCTAATAATAATAATAATAATAGTAATAATAATTATAATAATAATAGTAGCAATAATAATAATAATAATAAATATTTGCTTTTTTTTAAGCGCTTTTATATATTTATTTCTATTATAATGCTAACGTAAATAGTTTAGCAAAAATCTTACGATAATTTTTTACTTAATTAAAGCATACTTTTTTAAAGCATATATTTAGATCTAAAGAAAGCAACAAATGCTGTTTTATATGCTTAAAACTTATAGAAAGCTTAAGCTTTTGCTAGTATTACAACGCTAGCTATTTAGTTACTATTTGCTTAGGCTATATATTTAACGCTTAGCTGCTTTGCTTATATTATAATTTTGGCCTTATTATAACAAGCAGATTAAAGAAAACTATTAGCTAAACAAGCAAAAGCTTTTAGGCTAGCTATTTTTATGACTATGCAAAAGCTAAGCTTGTTTAAGTTACTAGTTGTACGCTTATGATTTATTGTTGCTAGTTTTGCTAAAGCACTTTAAGTTTACGTTATAAATGCAGGATTTACAATATAAACTTACGTAAAAACTATTTATAGCTTTATTTAACGTAACATTTAGTATAAGAAATAGCTTAACCTTTATATAATAATATAGCAAACAAGAATAAAAATAGAAACAAAAATAACAATAGCAATAGTTGAACTTTTAACGAGCTTTGCGAACAATAGTAAAATGTATGCTTTTAAGGCTGCTTTACAACTTATTAATAGCTTTAGCTTAAGCTTAATAATGCATATTTGCTATAAAAGCTAGCTTGTTGTTTAGCAACTAGGTTTAGTGTTGCTTAGCTACTTTTAAAAAAAAGCTATATAGCTAATTTAAAGCGGAAAAAATATAACTTGGATATAAAAAACGAGCTTTAGAATACCGCTTAAAAGCTAAAATGCTAGCTAAGCTAATAGCAGCTAAAGCAGTTATAGCAAAAGAAGTAACTGCTAGAAACAATAAGAAGCTTAAAGCAAATAAAACACAAGGTTTTAGTATTTTTTTGAAGTTTTAACAGGTTTTTTTTTTTAGCTTTGCTTATATTTTTATATGCTTATATGCTAATAAATAAAATAAATATATTTTGTTTGCTTAAAGTTCTTATTTATTTAATGAAATATTAATTTATTGCATTTTTTTAATTTGCTAAGTAAATAAGTATAATAATATTCTGTAGCTTATTTTATAGCATATATAGTAAAAAAGCAGCAGCAAAATCTAAGTTATATATAATTTGCATATATAACTAAAACATGCATAATTAAAAAATAATAAGAATTAATTGCAAAAGAGGTTATATTGTTTATTTAAGTATTTTTTGTTTTTTTAAGGTTGTTTATAGTGTTATATAAAAGTTGTAAATTAGGTTTAATATAAGCTCGAAAAATTGGTATTGTAAAAAAGCAAAGCTAAGGCCTTTTTATATAAACGAAACATTAAAAAGGGTTTTTTGTTCTAGAGCTTATAATAATAGATTATTATATTTGTTTTTTTACTTTTTATTGCAGCTTTATTAAACTAAGTAGTTTTTTTATTTCTATTAGTAACAATAAGCTTTTTAATAGCATAGTAAACAATAATAGCATTAATTGCTTTGGTTATTTGCTAGTGCTATATTGCAAAATTACAAATAAAAAAAACTATAAGCATTTTAATAAGCTAATTATAGCATGTACTTATAAAATATAGCTAAGCGTTAGTAAAAAGTTAGCAAAGCTTAGCTTTTAAGTATAACGCTTAATAGCTTTTATAGCTTAAGTTTGCGTTTAGCTTTTATGAGTTTTTTTATGTATGCTATAGCAAATGTGCCTTTTTGCGTTTTATACAAATTTTGCTGTACTAAGGTAATCGTTAAAGGATCTTTGCAAGTAATTTAAACGTTAGCTATTTTTAAAGAATTAATATTTAGTGGAGTTTTTGACAACTTTATATTGCAGCTTAAGTAGTGCTTTTAAAATATGTTTAAATTAATACGTATTTAAGGTGTTTTATTTAGGAGCTAGGAAAATTTATTTGTATAAGTTTGGTTTAAAGATGCAAGTAACGCTTTTTTAAAAAGCTTTTTTTTTTAAGCAGATTGCTGCTATTTTTTATTTTTACAAAAATAAACTGGGCTTAGGCAGCTTATAATGCATAAAATAATATTAAGCTAAAGTTTAAGGTGCTTTAACGTTATTTATTAATTTTAATAGGTACTTTTTGTTAAATAACTATAGATAAACTGCAGAAATTACTTAAGTAAAATATATATAAACTATAATTGACTTTTTAGAGATAACTTTTGCTGTTGTTAAGAAAACATAAAGCTTTAGTTGCTTTTATAAGCTTAAAATCTTAGTTTATAAAGCGAGCTGTGTATTGTAAACAGCAATAAAGGCAATAAGCTTAAAAACAAGTTTAGCAATAAAATCTATAGTAGCTATAAAAAAAACATAAACGTTAATAATTAAAGCAAGCTAATGCTTATTAACTAGTTATGCTTTAATATATATGCTGTAGTAGCTTTATAAAAGCTATATGTATAGCTTAATAACGAATTAATAAAGTTTTACTGTATTTTTTAAACAAAAGCTTACGATTTAGGCATTTTGCTTTTATTTGTTTTATTAACTAAGGAAAATATACGTTAAAAAAGTTATTAAATTGCTTATATATATACTAGGAAATAAGGTTGTATAAAAACAGCTAAAACATAAAACATTTAGCTAATAAATTATATTAAGATATTATTAAACGAATTATAACTTATATATTGTTTTAGGTTAACTTTATTTAAGCTAGCACGTATAAAGCCAAGCAATTAGTTTATAATAGTTATTTGCAATAAGAATTATATATGTAGCAACTTAACAGCTAAAGAAGTTTTAAATTATATATTAGCTTAATAGGTATAAATAAAACAAAATATTTTTACGTACGAAAGTTAAAAGAAAAAGCAACTATAGCTTTAAAACCTTTAAAGAATAATTAGCTAAATATAATATAACTAAGTTTTAAGCTTTTTATTAGAGCTTTTATTATAAATATGTACTTTATAGTAAATATAATAAATAATATAAGCTTGTTTAGTTAGGGTTAAGGTTATATGTCTTTATTTATAGCTTTTTTTTTTTTGATAGTACTTTTTTTAGTTATTTTTTTTGTTGCAGTATAGCTTGGGGTGCTTTTTAACTAAGCATTATAGTTATTATTGAAGTTATAGCTGTTTTTTATTAATAAAGCATAGTTAATTTGTTATTTGGACTAGCGTTTTTATGTTGTTAATTCTAGTAAATTAGAAAATTTTAGCTTTAAATCTTGTTGGCTATATAATTTAGAACGTTTTTTTAGTTTTAACGTTAAAAGTTTTTTAATGTTTAAAAATTTTTAACGCTTGATTTTTTTTTAACGTTTAATAAACGTTTAATAAACGTAACGCTAAAAAGCTATAAAGTTTATAGCTTAATAGCTTTATTTAAATATATATTTTTTTTTTAAGCCTTAATAACTTTTTTTTTTTTTTTTTATCTTTTAAGTTTTCTGTTGCTTTTTATATTAAAGTAAAGTAGAGTAGCTAAATAGGCTAACTAGCTAATTGGAGTAAGTTTAAGCTAAGTTATGTAGTAGAAATAAAGGTATAAGTGTTGCGCTAAATTTTAAAGCATGAACTTAAACATTATAAACAATATAACGGAAATTAGCTATAGTTGCTTTATTTATATTGTTAAATAGCCTTTTAATTAATCGTTTTATTTTTTAATTTATATATGGCCTAATTGCTTAAATACATAAGTTATAACTTATTTTCTTGCAATTAAAGTGCTATAGTAAATTTAGCGCGATTATATTGTTTCGTTTTAATATTTAAGCAGTATTTTTAATTTATTAAATTACTATTTTTATTTATTTTTTTATAACAATACTTTTTTTTTTTTTATGGCAACTTTTTATTTATTTGTTTATAGTTAGCAGAAAAATTTTAGCTTTAAAGCCTAGTTTAAGTATGTTTAACCTTTTTGTGTATAGCTTTAGAGGCTATTTTACATTTAATTTATTTATGCAATAGATTTTATAAAACTAGTTATATATATGTTTTTTATTGCTAACTTAACACATTATAATTATTTTATTATAAGAAGCAATATTTTTGTAAAATTAAAGCTGTTTATATTTTTTGCTTTTTTGATTTTAGCAGTGCTAACTTAGTTTAGAACTTTTAGTATGAATTTTAAGAACAGTAATAGCTTTAAGTTAGCGCTAGCTTATATAACAGGCTTTTGTTTTTTGCTTTAACTTATATAGGTTTTAAGATAAGCACGATTGCAAGTTTTAGTGTTACATTTAAATTTGTTGCTTTAGCTGTTTTTAGTTAAAACAGCAAACTTATAATAAGTAACAAAGCTTGTGTTATAAATACTAATATTTCTTTTAAAACATATTTAACGTTATATATAGGTATTATACGTAATTAAACATTTAACGAACTGCTAAGCGGTAAAACTTTTTTAAAGGCCGTTTATATAAATAATATTACTCGGACTATAATAGCTAACTGTTATGCAAAACAACGCTGTTATTATAAAATTAACAATAATAGTATTTATAGCTACTAACTTAAAACTAATGTACTGCGCTGTTATTTTAAAGTACTTTAGTACGTAGCGCTTAATTAAATGTAAGCATTAGTTATACTAACTTGCTTAAACTACTTGTTTGCTTAAAAAAGGTTAAGTAACTTTAACAAAAATATAGATTAATATTTGGATTTAATATGTTTGTTATTTAGCGCGAAAGCTAAGCAGCTTTATATGTTTAAACTGTTTAATAACGTTATAAGCTACTAAAGTATGCGCTATACTTTTATGTTAAAGATTAATTTAGAAAGCAAGCTTATATTGTTTTAGCGTGCTACTAGTAGTGCTATAAATATATAACGGAACTTTTTAATGTAGTACTTAATAGTACAGTAATATATATTTTATTTAAGCTAATTTATAAGCTTATAAGCTTTAGCTAATAAAAAAAGAGCAACTAAATCTTTTATTTTGTACTATTTTAATATTAAAACAGTATTTATATTTAACATGTTTTTATAAAAAAATAAGTGTGTAATAAAGCAAAGTAAGGTAGCTAAATAAGCTAGTTAGCTCTTGAAGTAAGTTTAAGCTAAGTTATGTAGTAAAAATAAGGGTATAAATAATACGCTAAATTTTAAAGCTTTAATTTTAAGAATACAAACATTATTATAAAAGATAGCTATAGTTGTTTTATTTATATTAGTATATTGCGTTTTAATTAATCGTTTTATTTTTTAATTTGTATATTACTTAATTGCGTAAGTTATGATATATTTTATTGCGTTTAAAGTGTTTAGTAAACTTAGTGTAGTTTTACTGCTTTATTTTAGTAAACTGTTTAGCTATACTAAAGAGTTAAAGCTTTTAGCTTCTTGGTTTTTTTAACAACTAAGTTAAATGTGTTCTTAAAGCTAACGTATTTTATATTTAAGCTTTAATATAATTAGCTTTTTACGAAGCTTAAAAAGTATAGGCTTATTAACGATACAAAAAAGTGTTTATTAGCTTATGCTAGCTATATGCTGATTTTTAGCATGTTAAAAAATAATACTAGCTACTAACGGTTATATAGCTATAAAGCAAAAAAAAGTAAGCAACGAAATAGCAAGTAGCAAAGCAGTAGCTAATTGTTTGCGATTATTTGCTTGTATTAATAAAGCATAAAAAAGAGGTGCATAAAATAAAGCATTATAGCTAACTATATATATAAAGCTAACAAAACTGCGAAGTTTACAAAAGCAAAAAGTTTAAAGCATAAAGTTTGAGTTAATAGCAAGCTATATAAAAACTAATTTACGTAGTACATAATTATTGTTAACTTATTAAAACATAAGAAAATAAGCAGAGCTTTTTAATAAGTTATGCATTAATAACTTTAATAAACAATATTAGCTGCCTTAAAATTTATTTTACTGTTGTTTTTAAGCTATAGTCTTTAGCTTAAAGGATTAAAGCGTAATAACTATAAGCATTAAAATAATAAAGCCTTAAAAAGCATAAAATAGCATTATATTTAATAAAGATATAACGTACAGCTAAATTAATTAATTAATTAATTAACAGATTAATTAAATTCTTTTTATACTAAGATATTTTACTATATATATACATTTGTTATATTAGGTGCAATATATATTATTATTATTAATTTTATAATAATAGCGTTGTTTTGCGTAATAATATTCTATTGTAATATAAATATAGCTTGCTATGTTTAATGTTTTTTAAGAAGTATGCAAAATAGCTAAAGCTTTATACCTAACGTTAAAGATAATTAATTAATTTAATGTTTAAATTAGTTAATGCTGCTAGTGCTGCATTTTTAGCTAAGGCCCTTAAGATCAATTAAGTATATAGTTTTTATGTGAATTTTAAGAACATAGTATAAGTTTATTTATTATTGCTTAGTAATTAAAAAGGACTATAAGCAAAAAATATCTTTTATATAATGTACAATGTTTGCTAAAAACGTTAGCTAATATAAGCTAAACAGAAAGCGTTAAACATAGTGCTCTTTTTTTTTATAGTAAAAGATAACTGCTATGCTGCTGCTTTGCTTTTAAAGTTAAGTTAAAAAGTAGATAAAAAAACAAAAGACAGCTTGTGTTAAAGTATATATATAAAACACGCTAGTAGTGAAATATATACTGTATTATTATACTAAAAAAAATCAGCAGAGTGTTTAAAGAAAAACGCAAGTTTTAGCGGTCCTAAAAAGGGGTCTGCTTTAGTAAGTAAGCTAATTAGCTTTTATAAGTACTTAAGTAAACTTAAGCTTAGTTATGCAGTAAAAACAAAGTGTTGCTTTAAGTTTTAAAGCATTAGTTTTATAAATACAAAAGATTATTATAAAGAATAAGTACGGTTGTTTTATTTTGTTTTAATTGATTGTGCTTCTTTTGATTGTATTATTTCCTAGGTTATACTTAAATTTAATACTTAGATATGTAAGCTATAATAGCACAGGTAAGCACGGATATATTTTATTAATGAAACAACTTTAGGACTAAAAGTTTAAATTTAAGGAAATGCTATAATTAAAGCTATAAATTGTTAATCGATCGATTTAAAAAAGCAAAAGTAAATCTTTTATATTAAACGTTATTTATTAAACAATAAAAAAAAGCTAAAATTTCTTAAGAAATAAATAACAAAGTATAAAATCTGCAAAGCTAGCAAATCAAAACTACTTATTTGTTTAAGTACTTACAGTACTACTTACGAAAGTATATATTATAAAAGGTTCTATAATAAAGCTTTTTACTAGTTAATCATTTTTATATACTGTTTTTTATTTTACGTAAGTACTGCTTTATGCTGTTTTATATTATATATATATGTTGCGCGTAGTGCGCTAAAAGAATTAATAGCTATAGCATACTAGTATAACTTTATATAATACCTGCGTTAATAAAGAACAACTATGTACGGATAAAGCTATTTTTTCAAGTTTTTGTTGCATTATTATTATTATTATTATTATTATTATTATTATTGTGTATGCTTTTTTATTAGCGCTATAACTTATTATAGCAGAGCGCATTTAAGCTACTTAATTTTTAGGTTATTGCTTATAACTTTAAACAATTGCTAGCTATAATTAGTAAAGCCTTTTATTCCTGATTTATTAAATCGCAAAAGAACTAAAAGTGGTTTATTTAGCTTACTTGTGTAATATATAAAGCAGGAAATAAAGTTTAAAGCAAGATGCTTATTATTTGTTTGCAATTTTATACTGCGCAGTTACTAGCACTTTTTTCCATATTAATTAATAAGACGTAATAGACTATTTTTTGTGCTATTTTAAACATACTATTTTTTGGCATAAGGTAATTAAAGCTATTAACACGAAGTTTTTTAAGCTTTAGCAATAAAAGAAAAAGTAATAGTAAAGATAAAAACAAGAATAAAAATAAGCGTTTTTTTGGTTTAGTGCGCTAAAAAGGCCGGATTAATAAAATCGATACTTTCTAAAACTAAGCTATTGTTTGTTCTTTATTTTTAAAAAGTCTTTACTAGTTAAAAAGCTTATTTTTAGTGCTGTACGCTTTTTTTATTAACGTATATATGTTAATTAATATAAAGGACGAAGTACTATAAAGCTCGAAATTTTAAAAGCTTTAAAGCAGCTCAGTTTATATAAAGCTTACAAAAAAGCTAACGCATAACTTAGCAAATTTATATGAAGCTTTTTACTGAATTAATAGAGCAGCTTATATAAACGATTTTTGCGTTTTAGGCAACCTTTTTTGCTTTTATTATGCAAAGTGCGCATTATAAGCTTTAGATAAACGTTATAACGCTAAAGGTTGCGTACTAAGTTTTTGCTTTTGTGCTAATTTTTTATTGCTTAATTATGCAAGAAACACTAAAAATGCAAATAAGCTGCTTAACTTTGCTTTTTAGCTTTAAATAAAGCATTATTTCTTTAAAAAAAATATAAGAACTGCTTTAATGCTTACTAAGTAGTAGATTTTTATTTTTAGCGCTAATAAAACTTTAATTAATAAGCAAAACTTAGATATTGTAATATTAGCTAAACTAACTTTTTTTAAGTTAAGCTTATATTAGTTATTTTAAATAAGCTTTGCAACAAAGCTATATATAAAAAATATAAAAACTTTTATGAGCTTTTAAGCGATATGACTTTTTATTACTTTAGCTACGTAGCTATTTATTTTTGCGCTATATTAAATTTTATAACTGCTTATACTACAGTTAACTAGTTTACTTGTACTAATGTTAGCAGCAAGCATAAACATAAGCATAAGCAAAAAAAAAAGAAGTAAAATAAAAGGCTAGCTGCTATTAGCAAGCAGTTGCTTTATAAGCAAAGTGTATATTTTAGCGAAAAAGCTTTATAGTTTGGATTAGCAAAGCGCGAAAATTAAAAGAACAAGCTTATTGCAGCATAACTTAATAAACAACTTTGTGCTTTTGAAAAAAGATATAATAGGCTTAAAGCATAGCAAAAACTAGCTAATGTAAAAGTTTTTAGTTTATTTAAGCTTAGCGCTAACTTTAAAGCGCTGCTACTAAGTAAACAGAAGTTTATGTTTAATACGTAAGAGCTACGTTATACTATAGCTAATAAGTTGCAGCAAAATTAATTATAAAAAACAATAAAAATAACTACTTAAAAAGCTAGGTAAGCTATTACTAACTTATTAATAGCAGTAGTGTGCTAAAAAAAAGCACAAGCTTAAAAAGAGAACTTGTATGCTACGCTTAGCAAGCAAAAGCTGTTTTAATAGCACGCGGCGCTTTAAAGAAGTAAACTAGGCTAAATGAAAAGCCGGTTTGCCTTTTAGTATTTTTTAAAGAAATTTAAGAATTTAGCAAAGTAACTAGAAAATATAAGTTCTAGCATGTTTTAAAAAGAAAGCTGCGCTAATAAGTATATAGCAGTAATTATGCAACCTAATATAGCGTTTTATGCATTAAGGCTTTCTAAGTTCCTTTTTAATTTAGGACTTTAATATAATAATGCTATAAATTAGCTACTTGGTTAGTTTAAAAGCATAATATATTACACACTTTAGTTTAAAAGTTGTAATAATTTTAAAGTAGCTAATAATGCGTTTTTTACAGATAACTTTCTTAATTAGAAAAGTTTATAAGTATACGTAATAAAGCTATTAAAAGTAATTAAATAGTAAGCAAACAAGCAGAAATATAGCTGCTATATTAATAATAAAAGCGGAAATTCTATTATATATTACTATTTATTAACTTAAAGAAATGTTAATAATTATAATTTATATATTTTTTAGCTTAAGGTTAGCGTAGCGTTATTATAAATTACCTAATAATGAACTAGGCAAGCAGTGCTTTAGGTTGTTATATATAAACACAAGTAGTTAAAGTAATGTAAATAATTATAATTTATATATTATTTAGCTTAAGGTTAGTGTAGCGTTATTATAAATTACTTGATAATGAACTGTTTTTATTAAAGTTTATTGCTTTGTAATGCTATTTTAAGTAAAACGTAAAAAGTTTTATTTATTGTGTTTTTTTAACCTTGTTTATTTTTGCTTGCGTTGTTATAAATTACTTAATAATAAACTAAGCAAGCAGTACTTTAAATTACTACATGTAAACGCAAGTAGAAGTTAAAGTAATATAAATGATTATTATTTGTAAATTATCTGGCTTAAGGTTAGCGTTATTATAAATTACTTAATAATGAATTAAGCAAGCAGTACTTTTAATTGCTATATGTGAACATAAGTAAAAGTTAAAGTAATATAAATAATTATTATTTATAGATTATTTAGCTTAAGTAGCGTTATTATAAATCACTTAATAATGAACTAAGCAAGCAGTACTTTTAATTGCTATATATAAACATAAGTAAAAGTTAAAGTAGTGCAAATAAATAGCATTACGTTTTATTAAAGTTTTAAGAAAAGGATTTAAATTTTTGTTACTAGTAGTATAGTTGCTTAGCTTAAAACAAAATTAAATATAGTGTTGTTTAGTAGCAATTATTACTGTAATCTTTGGGCTACTAGTATTGCATTTTAGAAAGCTTGCTAAATCTTGCTAATTTTTGTTTCAAGAACTTTTTAAAATTAGACTTTAGCAATACTATTGCAAAAGTAGTATAAATGTTAAAAAGCTACTTTATAAAAAGATATTTTATAGTTTGTTATTTATTATAAAAGCTTTTTATATTAGCTATTAACTTTATAAACTCTGTTTTAAGGACTTTTTAAAACTAGCTTTTAGCGTTATACAAGCTAAACTTGCTAAATATACTGTAGTATTTTTAAACGCGTATTTTGGTAAGATATTTTAGTTGCACTGCGCTAAATTAAGACCTATTAAAACTATTTTGCGTATATGTAAAGCTTTTTAGCTTTTATTAATGTAAGAGATATTAGCAAACTTTAGAAGTTAAAAAGCTTAAAATAATTGTATATAAACTTAAATGCATTTATTATGCTTAGCAATAGTTCTAACAGAAGCACGGACTTTATAGCTATAATAAGTTATTATATTTAGAATAAAGAGTTAATAACTTAGTTTTAAGCTCTAATATTAGCCTTTATTACATTAGTAAAAGAAAAAACATCTTTTTAGCAAAAAAAAAAACATCTTTTTAATAAAAGAAAAAACATTTTATAGCTTGCTATTAATTATAAAAGCCTTTTATGCTAGCTATTAGCTTTATTAACTTTATTTTAAGAACTTCTTAAAACTAGCTTTTAGTAATACTATTGCGAAAGTAGTATGGATATTAAGGGGCTACTTTATGAAAAAACATTTAATACTTAAATAAAGAAAAAAACATTTATTTAGTAAAAAAAAAAATATTTTATGGTTTGCTATTAACTATAAAAGCTTTTTATGCTAACTATTAGCTTTATTAATTTTGTTTTAAGAACTTCTTAAAATTAAACTTTAGTAATACTATTGCAAAAGTAGTATAAATATTAAAAAGCTACTTTATAAAAGATATTTTATGGCTTATTAATTATAAAAGCTTTTTATGATAGCCATTAATTTACATAAAAACAATAACACGTATATTAACTATTTTATTACAATTAAAGATTAACTTTAATTTTAACCCTAACTTAAACCTTAATTTTCTTTTTTTAGGGGAGCTTTTTAATACTAACCCTTTTTTTTCTAGGGGAGCTTTTTAATACTAACCTTTTTTCTTTCGGGGGGGCTTTTTAATACTAACCTTCTTTCTTTTAGGGGGGCCCTTTAATACTAACTTTTCTTTTTCTAAGGGGGCTCCTTAGAACATAAACTAATTTTTTAATAGCGTAACTAAAGTTATTATGCTTATATAGGTTAATCTAAATGTTTAAAACAATTTAAGCTTGTAGTTTAAGTTTATATTACTATATAAATAAGTGCTAAAATGCTTTTTTATTAAATAGCAATAATAAGTATATTGTTATAAACAATATATTTCTGTTAAATGTTAGTAATAACTATAGTACTATATATAAGCAAAAATACTAAAACACTATATATTAAAACTGTAATATTAAGGGCTACTTTATGAAAAGATATTTAATACTTAAGTAAAAAATAAAAGGTAATACTATTGCAAAAGTAGTAGTAATGTTAAGAGGCTACTTTATAAAGAAACATTTAATATTTAAGTAAAGGATAAAACATAGCAACACTATTGCAAAAGTAGTATAAATGTTAAAAAGCTGCTTTATGAAAAGACATCTAATACTTTAGTAAAAAGGGAAACATTTTATAGCTTGCTATTAATTATAAAAGCTTTTTATGCTAGCTATTAACTTTATATATTGTTTTTTGTTTTAAGAACTTTTTAAAACTAGCTTTTAATAACATTATTGCGAAAGTAGTATAGATGTTAAAAAGCTGCTTTATGTTATACTATATAAGTTTTCTGTTAAGATTTAATAAGAAGTACTAAGGCCTTTTACAACTATAAAAAAGCTAAGCTATACTTTTTTAGGTTGCTGCTTTTTTTGCTTTTTGCTTTTGCACTTATTTGTTTTATTTTTTTATAACTGTTATACGTATTAAACTAGCTAAACACCTTATATTATTTTTAAATGCATAGTTCGGTAAAACACTAGAACTATACTAAGCTAAATTAAAACTTATTAAAACTGTTTTGCATACTAAAAGTAAAGCTATTTAACTTTTGCTAATCTAAAACATATAAGCAAACCACAAAAGTTAAAAAGCTTTAAACTAATTATATATAAACTTAAGAACAGCTATTATACTTAGCAATAGCTTTAATAAAAGGCATAAACCTTTGCAGCTATAACAGATTATTATATGCAGAATAAAAAGTTAATTACTTAGTTTTAAGCTTTAATGTATAGCCTTTGTTATAATAACCTTTGTTCTTTTTAATTATAGAATAGCTTAAATATTTGATTTTTTTGTTCATAGAAGCAAATAACTTACTTATTAAACAACTTTTATAAAATATTATCTAATCTTAATAAAATTATCTTTAGTTTAAAAAACTTCTTTAACTTTAAAACTGCTACTTAATAAAAAACAATAGAAAACTATTATATAGGTTAAACTTAAATATACTGTACTATTTTTAAACGTATAGTTTAATAAAACATAAAGATTATACTGCGCTAAATTAAGACCTATTAAGAATGTTTTGCGTACTAAAAATAAAGCTATTTAGCTTTTGCTAATTTAAGGCAACCATTATAATTATTATAAACCTTTATAGCTATAACATTATAAAAAAGAACTAACATTATTTCTTTAAGGTAATAATACTTAAGTATTTCTTAAGTAGTATATTCTTTAATGAATATTTATTATTTAGCAAATAGTAACATTTAAGTCGAGGTATAGTAGTAAACTTATGTAAAAATAACTTATTTTTAGCTATCTTTTTTAAAGTAAAAGAATTATTTTAATTGCTATAATATAACTTACTATATATATATTATATTACTTACTATATATTACTTAAGCTAAATAATAAACATATAATTAGTGCTAAAGAACAAAGCAATTATATTTAGTAGCAATATAGAAAAAAAAGCAAAAAGTAACTAAAGCAACACTAAAAAATATTACTAATATAAGGCATAACAGGAACTTTTTAAAAAACTACTAGCAATAAGCTTAATTTATTATTGTTATTATTATTATTGTTATTATTATTATTAATGTTGTTATAGCGCGAATGCTAGTAATTTTTACTTATTATTATTTTTTTTAGAGAAATTAGGAGGGAGCGCTAACTACGTATGCTTTAAAGTTAATATAATGCTAGGCTTGGCTTTTTTTGCGTTAATAACCTTACAGTTAGCCTGTTTTTTAACAAAATAATAGCGCTTAAAGTTATTAGTTTTACTATATATTTTATATTTTATAACTTAATGCTACTTAAGTAACAATTAATAATAAAACAAGTAAAATGTAATAAGTAAGGTTTTAAGTAAACTAGCTATAAAGCTTGGTATACTTAGGTGATTTATTATTTACTAAATAAACTTAAGATTGTTATGCGAAGGTATAGCAACGTATTATGTAATATGCATAGCTTGCGCAGCTAGTAGCGCTGTTTTGTTTTTTTAATTAATGTGCATATAGCACAAAAACTTTAGTATTAGTTGTTTTTATAACTTTATTATTATTAGCTATTGCATATAAGTAGTAAAAAAGTGTAAAATAAACATAATACGTATGCTAGCAATAATAAAGTGCACGTAGCTTAAAAGCTTTACAGTTTATATAATTTTTTAAAAAATTATAAAATAAGTAAAACATGTTTTAAAATTACTAACCCTAAATTTTTGCTAAAAGCAAAACGTTTAATTAGTTGGTCTTAAGGTTAATTAGGTTAGCTAAAAACTTATTGTTAGCAATATAGCCTTTAAGCCACTTTTATATACTTATTAGTAATGTTATAGCATTAATAATAAATAATATAGCAGCATAATAATACTAAGTAAAGTATTATAATATATTAAGGTATAAAATATATATATTAGATTGTTTTGTAGTATTTTGTGCTGCAGCTAATAGTTATATACTAGTAGTTAGCTTTAATTATGCTATTAAACCTTAGAGTTAAAATTAAAACTAGTTTTAAAAACATTATTTAGCACTGATTAAACGTAAGTTAATTTAATTTTGCTTTTAAAGAAGTGTTTTTACTAGGCTGCGTAAAACATACGTGCATTTTGCTTATTAGTACTAGCTTTTATAAAACAGCACTTTTTTTTAGCACGTTTGTTTTATATAAAAGATATATTATTAATATATAAAAAAGCTATGTTATAAAAAAATACTTATAATGTTTGCTATTGCTATAAATAAGCAGGGCGTTAAAAATAAAAGTTATATTATATATTAAGCTACTTTTTAATTTGACTTTTTTAGTATATTTTACTTAAAACATACAGTAAAAAGAGTAATAGGAAATTTAAGCTTAAAAACAGAGTTAAAGTTAAAAACGAAGTAAAGCAGCTATTACTGCTGCTATTAACGCTTTTGCTACTAATATATTGTTAATATAGCTTATTATATAATAATGCTTAATACTACTTAAGGAGTTAGGTATATAAGCTATACTATGGCGTTTTGCATTATGGCTATTAAGGCCGGATTTAACTTGCTTAAATTAAGCAGGCAGTTTAGCATAGTAATATTAAGGAAAAAAAGAAATAGCGCAGAAGCAAGCAAAAGCAGCACAACATATAAACAATAAAAGTTGTTTATTTTATTAAATTTACTTATAGTACTTAAACATAGGCAAAAACAAAATAAAGCGAAGCAAAAACGGTTGTACTAAGGATTGTAGTATAATGAAACTTTATAAACCCTGCTTTTAACGGTTAATTAACATTTTTTAAACGCTTATTGTAAAGTAAATCGTTAATCAATAATAAACGCTTATCGCAAAGTAAATGTTTAATAAACTTACGTAACGTTAAAAAAGCTAAACGTTTAAAAATTTAAGCGTTAAATTTTGTTTAAGCGTTAAATCTTGTTTAAACGTTAAGAAAATAAGTAACGTTTATAAATTTAAACGTATATAAAAGTAAGTTATAAAATAACTATTTATTAATTAACGGCTTACTAAACTAAGCTTTAATGTTGTTTATATTTTTGCAAAAGTTAGCAGTTAAAACTTATAACGTGTTAGCATTAAATAAGCAATAAAGCAATGCTATTTCTAGTTATATCTGTTGGATTACTTAGTTAAAGGCATAAAACTTTATGTTTAACTTATTATTATTGCGTTTTCTTTTGCAATCTATTTACAACTTATATTTATATAGTATGGATTTTTTTGCTTATGCTTAATATTTAATATTAAATTTATAGCAGAAATATTATTTAGCTACTTATATAATATAGCGTTTTTTTTACATGTAAACGGCCTGTTGCGTTATAGTATAAAAGTATAGTATTACTATTAGAGCTAAGCTTTTATATTAATTACTTAATGCAATCTGTTTAGCCTTTATTATATATATACTTAACGCCGCTTTTAAACTTAACTATAATAAATATTATTAACTAGCTTTTAAACTATTAGCAGCTAATATATTGTTGCAAGCAAACAAAAGCACTAACGCTGGAGTTTTTAAATCTAATAAACATAACAAACTAAATAACCTTACAACAGAAGCAATATAAGCAACACAAGCAACACAAGCAATAAAAGCCTAACAATAATAACAATAAATATACTAAAAGATATAACTTGAACTAAATACTAATAGCACGTTTATTAGCGCAATTACTTATGTAAACAGCTATAGTATAACCTTTAATATAATATTTATAGCGTTATAGCAATTTTTACTTATAAAGCAACTTTTATAACTTAAAATTGCTTTTAAACTATTTAGTGTTGCTTTAATTAATAAGCGTAATGCTTAAATACTGCGCGAATTAAAGACTATATTAATGCACCTTAAGACATTTAATAAAGCTGCAGTATTATACCGTTCTAATTAAAAAAAGCAGTTAAAACAAAACAAGCTTAATAGTAAATCGATCTAAATACTAAAGGGGTAATAATAATAAAAACTTTTATAATTTTTAGCTTAACGTTTATAGCAGCAATAAAGTTTCCTTTTAATGTTTAATATTATTAAATAATATACTAGATATTTTAACTGTAATGCAAATATGTTTAAACGATGTTTATTTAGAACTTTTATAAAATGCTTGTTTATTAGCCTATGTTTAAGATTGCTTTAAGCATTGCAGGTACTAATATTTCTGTAATAGTACTAGTAATAATAATGGCTATTAGCACTATATAGTTATTTTTAACTTTTATATAAGTATTATATGTTTACTACTGCATGTTTAACTAAGCATAGTTAAAAAACTAAAATAGTTAACTTATGTATAGCGCTTTATTTATAAGGTTTAACATTAGTTTTAAAACATATTAAAGAATTGCGCTAGCGTATAAATGGGTTAACTATTAATTATACTAATTTTTATTTATTATAGGATAAGCTTATTGTTTTTAGCGTTAAGTTTAAAAAACCTAGCGAAAGATTACTTAAGGCTTAAATATAAGTTAAAATATAGCAGGCAGCATAATGGAGGTTATTAGAAAGGCAACAGTATAAAATGCAATCTACTAGCAATAAAAGTGCTAATATTTTGCTATATATGCTTGCATTGTTTATTTAGGAAGTACAATGGTTTTTTGCTGCTATAACATAGCATAATAAAGAAACAGTATGTTTAGTTAAGCTTTTTTTTTTTAGTAATGTTTATAAGCTAATAAAATAGCAGCTTTTTTAAACGTAGCAAAACATTAGTTTAATATATATAATGCTTAGTATTTTCTAAATCATTTAAGCATTGCGATATATTTTAGTAGTTAATAAAAGTATATTAAAAGTAGTATTAAAAAAAAGTGTTAAGTATAAATAAAAATTTTAATGCATGAGGTTTTTAATTAAAAGTTATTATATAGTAGTAGTTTTATAACTTATTTATTGCAAAAGTAAGCCTGTAGCTTTTTATAATTTATGTATAAATTACCTTAATAGTGCAAATGTACTAATATAAAAGTATTTAAACGTACTACTAACTAACATTATTTAGCACTATGCTTTGTTATATTCGAATGTATTAGTAAAGGTACTACTGTAGTATATACTTATATATACTTTAATAATATTAAATAGCATGCTATAAATATTAGCAGCAAGCGTTAGTAGTAACAAGGGCTAATATAAGCTTAAAAAATCTATTTTTAACTTTGCTATTACTAAACTTAAAAGCAGCTAGCACTTTTTATTTCCTTTTTTGCGGTTTGCAACCTTTAACTAGAGCTATTTATTTAACAGCGATAATAATAACAACAATAATAATAATAACAATAATAGCAACAATAATAACAACGAAATATTTGATCGTTCTAATAAAGAAAGTGTGAAAAAAGCATACAAAGCTATTTATTAAAGCTTTTGTGGTTTTTCTTTAAACGAAGAAAAGTGGCTTACGTTTTATTTAGAGGGCTAACAGTTATATAAAGCGCTACTACAAAAGCTTAATAACTATGCTAGTTTATTATCTTACTTTACGAATAAGTTACGTAAAAACTAAAACGTATTAACTAGCAAGTTAGTTATATTTATGTTAACTGCTATATATAAAATATTTCTAGGGGATTTTGCAGCAGTAATTACTCCACGTTTTAACAAGTTAACATATAATATTTTTAAACTAAGCTTTATTTAAGACAATATTTCTACTAAATATTAAACGTTTGTTAAATATACTAAGCATTAAGAAAAATTGCTTAACTATTAGATGTTTTATAGAACATTAGTATACTTACTATTTGTTTTTAAGGTTATGTATAATTAAAATTAGAAAAGCTTAAACAATAAAGTTAATTAATATTTTATAACTTTAAGAAGCGCTATATGTATAGTTCTTAGGTTTAATATTAAGTATAAAAAACCAAAAGATTATTAAAACTAGCATTACGCTACGTTAGTATTTTTTTAGTTTGTGTTAATAAACGATAGCTATTTTAATATAAATAGAAAGATAAACAAAGTGACTTTTTGAACTAAGGAAAGAACGCTTATTTTAGGAGCTCTAATATTGCTATTAGAGCTATTTCTGCTGTTAAAAAACCGTAATAAAATACCTGCGCACGTTTAAAACTATACTGCTATTTAATTTAAGTTTGTATTTTTAGCTTAACTTTTTTTTAAAGCTAAGTCTTAATAATAAATTAATAACTGTTATATATGTTTTTTATTTATAGCTTTAAAGGTTAAATAGCGTAATAAAAATAAAAATGTTAAAGTAGAATTAGCTTAAGCTAAGCATTAAAAGATTTTAATATAGCTTGTAGCAAAAAAAACAAAGTTAGCTAGTTGTTTAAAAAGTAGCAATAAAACATTAACTATAGCTAAACAATAATATAATTAAGTAGTATTAAGTATTATTTAATGCGTAACTAATAGTAAATCTTTTAAAATAACTTTTTAAAAAATTAATTATTTTTTGCTAATTATATATTCTTTAGCTTTGTTTTAAGTATTAGTGCTATAACATTACGAGCATAACTATAGAAATAATCTTTAATTTTTAATTGAACTTTTTACATAGATTAGTTATTTTGTTTGATTGTTCTTTTTTATAGCTTTTAGGTAACTATTTTTGGAGTGTTTTTTTATTTTGCTTATGTTAACGTAATGCTATAAAGCGGCTTGTTTAAAGGCAGCAAAAGCGCTTTTTTAATATATATAAAGCACTTGTAGTATTATAACTTAGTTATACTAAAAAAAACAGATTTTCAAGCGTATTATTGCTTTAAGTTTATAAAGCAAAGATTAGCTTAGTTATTAGTTTATTTATTTGTTTTTGCTGCTTTAATAAATAGCACTTGTAATAATTTAAGCTTACAGTTAGCAGTATAGCGCTTTTTTAACTGTTTTAGAAGCTTTTGAACTTTTTGTATTAATATAAAAATATTGACGTCTTTATTTATAGCTTTTTTAATAGCTAGCTTTTGTTTATTAGTTATATATATAGCGTTAAGTGTTTTTTAAATAGCTATAGCTAATAGTCTTTTTAATAAGGACGGTTTAAAGCTTAAGGCTTTTATAAAATAAAAAATATAATAGGCTATTATTAATAGTTAGTTTTTAGCTGTTTAAGATTTAGCTTTTTTTTGCTTTAGTTTTTAATTGATTAGATTTAAAATAGCTGTTTTTTAATTTTGCTAGCTATGCTTTGCTTGTTTGTACTATTTATACATATTATATAGCTATACGCAAAAAGGTTAGATCTTTAATGCTTAAAGTGCGCTATATTAGCTAACTACTTTAGAACTTTAACTGCTTAAAACTAAAAAAAAGCAAATATCGAAAAAACTATAACGACTTTTTATTGAATAGATTAATGCGCTATTAAAAGAGTACATAAATAGTTATAGCAAAAAGAAAACCTAAAAGCATATATGCTGCATATGCTACGTATAGCAGTTTTTATAAAGGACTGCTAAAGCAAGTTAGTAAATAAAACATAAGTACTTTTGTATTATAGCAAGTAAACGTAGCTAAAAGGTTTAGTAGTTAAAGCGTTATATGAATAAGTTTTTGCACGCTTTATTAGATTTTTTTTTTTTTTTTAGTTAGCTATATTATACTTTTGAATTTTAACGATTAACTTAAATATATAGTATATTAAGCTTTATATTAACGCTAGTATGCTTAGCGCTTTAAATTTAGTACTTTTTTTACATATTATATACTTAGGTAATATTTAGCAACTGTTTTTATGCGTTTTAGCATAACTTAAAGTTATATAAACGTAGTAAAACGCTAAGTAAAATAAAACAGAAGTAATAAAGCAAAAGAAGTTAGTTTTTTTAACGAAGGCTTAAAAATTATTAAGACGCATACCTTTTTACCTATTAGTATATTTACTTTTTATGTTTTTTTAACATTTAAGCAAGGTTTTGCTGCTTATTTAAGCAACTTGTAAACTAAGCAACTTGCAAACTAAGCAACTTGCAGGTATTTTTCCCTTTATAATTACTTAACATTATATTTTTAATAACTTTGTTAAATTAATTAACAATTATTCTTGCTTAAGTATAATTTTTAGTTATAAATAACGTTAGCTTACTTTTTTACTTTTTTTAAGTTAATTTAAATTAAATTTGCATTTTAATTTATTAAAGCATTATTAGCAACTATTTTATTAACGCGATGTTTAATTTTTAGTACTTAAGATTTAGTGCTTTATACAACTTAGATTTAGTGCTTTTGTATAGCACTAAATCTTACAACATTAGATTTAAAAGCACAGTACTAGATTTTGTAACATTAGATTTAGTGCTTTACTTAAAGCATTACTAATAACTATTTTACTAACGCAATGTTTAATTTTTAGTACTTAAAATTTAGTGCTTTGCGTAACTTAGATTTAGTGCTTTTATATAGCATTATTAACAACTATTTTATTAACGCAATGTTTAATTTTTAGTACTTAGAATTTAGTGCTTTATATAACCTAAATTTAGTGCTTTTGCATAGCATTATTAATAACTATTTTATTAATGTAATGTTTAATTTTTAATACTTAAGATTTAGTGTTCTACGCAACTTGGATTTAATGCTTTTGCATAGCATTAAATTTACAAATAAGCTAACTAACAAATAACTATATAGCGCTATTAAGAACTTTTAATTATTAAATTTACTTAGTATTTAGGTATACATTTATTACTTTTTGTATAAAGCACTAAATCTTGCAATACTAGGTTTAAAAGCACAGCATTAAATTTTGCAACCTAGATTTAGTGCTTCGTGCAACCTAGATTTTATAAAAGTTCTAGAAATAAATTTTAATAAGGCATTAAGCAGGCCTTATGAATTACCTAGGTTAGTTTTAAGCTTATATTAGCTTTTATGCTAGCTTTTATGCTAGCTTATATTGCTTGCTTTTTAAACTACTTATGTACGGATTTTTTACGCTAATTTTTGCGCTAGCTTTTATGCTAGCTTTTATACTAGCTTTTATTACACTAGTTTTTATGCTAGCTTTTATGCTAGTTTATATTAGTTTTTATGCTAGTTTATATTAGCTCTTACTATATTAGCTTTTATGCTAGCTTTTATGCTAGCTTTTATGCTAGTTTATATTAGCTTTTATATTAGCTTTTATACTGGCTTTTATACTAGCTTTTATATTAGCTTTTATGCTAGCTTTTATGCTAGTTTATATTAGCTTTTATATTAGCTTTTATATTAGCTTTTATTTAGCTTTTATGCTAGTTTATATTAGCTTTTATATTAGCTTTTATGCTAGCTTTTATGTTAGTTTATATTAGCTTTTATACTGGTTTTTATACTGGTTTACTTTTTAAACTACTAATATGGATCTTTAGCTGCTTTTAGTAGTAAAGCTAGTAGTTATACGGCTAACTTCTTTAAATATAACTTTGCATACAAAAAGCTACTGCACTACGTTTTATTAATATTATTAGCAAGCAGGTTAAAGTTATAAATTACTTACGGATTTTTAGCTGCTTTTAGTAGTAAAGCTAATAGTTATATAACTAAGCCTCTTAAATATAACCTTGCGTTTTATTAACATTTATAAGCGGGTTTAAGTCTTAAATTACTTATATACGGATTTTTAGCTGCTTTTAATAGCAAGTAGCAAAGCTAGTAGTTATTGCATTTTGTTAACATTATTATTAGCAAGCAGGTTAATTTACTTACTAATGCATACTTAGAGAACTTAAAAAAAGGCCGGTTTATATGTTGCTTTGTTAATATTATTAGTAAGCAGGTTAACTTATTTGCTAATGCATACTTAGAGAACTTAAAAAAAAGCCGGTTTATACGTTGCTTTATTAATATTATTAGCAAGTGGGTTAATTTACCTACTAATGCATACTTAAAGAACTTAGAAAAAAAGCCGGTTTATATATTACTTCTTAGATATAACTTTGCATAAAAGAAACTATTACGTTTTGTTAATATTATTAATAAGCAAGTTAACTTACTTGCTAATGTATACTTAAAGAACCTAAAAAAAGAGCTAGTTTATATGTTGTTTTAGTTTATATGTTGCTTTGGTTTTAATACTTAAAGAAGACTAATTTAAGTTTAATAGAATATTTTCCTTGTTATAGGCTTTATAAGCAGTAAAGTTTATTAGTATAACGTGTTAATTAGCTTTAAGCTTACTAAACAATTTTAAACATTAAAAAGCTTTAAAACTTTAAGCTTTTTTAAGAAGCTTTAATTATAGCTAGTAGTAAATATAAGGTTTACTAGTATAATATATTAATTAGCTTTAAGCTTATTAGATAATCTTAGGTATAAAAAAGCTTTAAAACTTTAAGCTTTTTTAAGAAGCTTTAATTATAGCTAGTAATAAATAGTTATGCAATAACAAGCAATAAAGTCTACTAATATAATATGTTAATTAGCTTTAAGCTTACTAAATAATTTTAGGCATAAAGAAAAAAGCTTTAAAACTTTAGCTAGCTACTAATATAATATGTTAATTAGCTTTAAGCTTACTAAATAATTTTGGGCATAAAAAAAAAAGCCTTGGAACTTTAGCCGGCTACTAATATAATATGTTAATTAGCTTTAAGCTTACTAAATAATCTTAAGCATAAAAAAAGAAGCTTTAGAACTTTAGCTAGCTACTAATATAATATATTAATTAGCTTTAAGCCTATTAAACAATTTTAGGCATAAAAAAAAAAGCTTTTGAACTTTAGGCTTTACTAATAATTTTAAGCATTAATAAAAAAGCTTTAGAACTTTAAACTGTTTACTAATATAATGTATTAATTAGCTCCGAGCTTATTAAACAATTTTGGGCATAAAAAAAGAAGCTTTAGAACTTTAAGCTTTATAAATAATCTTAGGCATTAATAAAAAAGCCTTAAAACTTTAGGCTTTTTTAGGAAGCTTTAATTATAGCTAGTAATAAGTAGCTATACAATAGTAACTTAGCTTATTTAATCTAGCGTATAGCAATTTTAATGCTAGTTAATAGCAACTTAAGTTAAGTGTTTTTTATATTAATAAGCTTATATATTGTTATGCTTATTGTTAGCATTTTTAATTAAAAGCTTTAAACCTTGCTTAAGTTTTGCTAAAAAAGTGCTTAAATAATAAATTAGTTTTTGTAATAGCAAGACTAATTTACTTTAGTAGCTTAAAACTTACATAAAAAAGCTAGTATTTTATTAAAGTAAATTATAACATTAAACTTTTAATAATTTTATAAGTTTTAATTTATTTTTTTATTTTTTAACCTTGCTATTTAGTAGCTAGCTAATAAAACTGTTTGCAGTTAAATATGTTTTTAATAATAAAACTTTATATTATACTTTTTATAGAAGCCTTAAACTAAAAGAACTAAGCTGTTTTTTTAAAAAGTATATAATTAAGTTTTAAGTTTATAACTTTTGCATTTGCTTGTATTGCTTCTTTAATGCGTTTTGCTATTAGTGCTTTAGCCGGTTTAATAATAAGCTAAGCAGCTGCTTTATTTACGTTTGTTGCTTTTAATCTTACAACTTTATTTATAATTAGCTTATTTTCTTAGTTTATATATTTAGCTAAGCTAATAATATATAAAATTAAGCGAGCTATTTATAACTATAGGTTAATTTTAAAAAAAGGATTTAAATTTTTGTTACTAGTAGTATAGTTGCTTAGCTTAAGAAAAAATCGAATATAGTATTATTTAGTAGCAATTATTATATTAAATAACCTAAAAATAGTATGTTTTTAACTATTTTTGCTTAAACTGCTTAGCTTAAAAATTATAATTAATAATATAAATAAAGCTAAGAACGAAAATCATAGCAATAATAGCTGCAGTAATAATAATAGTAGCTTAAACACTTCGTATAGTTTTACTTTTTGCTATACAAAAATATTTTTTATTTTTGCATAAGCATCCGGTTAAAATTTTGTTTAAGTGTTTTTTAGAAAACGTTTACCTTTAGACGCCTTTTTATTAATATGCTGCGTAACTAACAAAGTTCTTTTTTTGCTTATGCTTAAAAAACTGCATAAATATAACATTAGTACTAAAAACATAATGTTTAAAAAAAAGCAAAAAGCTATACTAAAAAAAGAACTAATAATATTAATAACTAAAGTTAAAAAAGTAGTAAATAATAAATATTTTAAGCTAGCATATATTTTATATTACTTTTATATTAGCAGATGTAATATAATATGCTATTATATGTGCTAAACGTACTAAATACTTAAATATGTTATATAGTACTATAGTAAATTAAAACCTATTAATAATGTTTTATGTTTAAAAGTAAAGCTATTAAGCTTTTGTTAATTTAAAACATATTAGCAGGCCTTATAGGTTAAAAAGCTTAAACTAATTATATATAAACTTAAAAATAGCTAGCTTTAGTTATAGCAAGTTTTATAATATTTAATATAGCAAGATTATATTTGCTGCTATTAAAAGCTTCGATTTTAGGTTTGTTATTATTACTATTACTTTTATTATTGCTTAGCTTATTTATTTTGCTATTAAAAGTATTGCTAAAAGTGCTGCTTGCTAAGCCAAAAGTTAGAATTGCTACTAATTTTTATAAGAGCTACTTTTTAAACATAAAAGCAATATTGCTTTTAAGGCCTTTTTTTTTTATAGATTATTATAAATCGCGCTTTTTGTAAAAATGTCCTAATGCTAAAGCATTTTTAGTAGCCTTAGTTATATTATAAATATACCTGCTGTTAAAACTTACTTGCTAGCGCAAAATAGAACTAATAATATAACTTTTTTTTTGTATTGCTATTATAGCTAAGCATTAAAAAGCAAGCTTAATAAAAAAAGTATTTTTATGCTTAAACTATAAAATATTAACGTATTTTAAGTTATAATAGTTTTAGTTTATAAAGTTATTATTTTGAAATAATAATTTTTGCTTTAATGTGCTACTAAATGCTATAAAAACATTAAAAAACTACTTTTAATGCTTTATAACAAAAGTAGTAATTTAACGTTAAAAATAATTAGTAGCTAAGCTTTATTTAATTAATTTATAAGTAAGTCTTAGTATAATAAAACTTTTGTTTATAATAATAAACCTGTATTTTATTAATTGCTATATAAGTAAGGACTTAGGCTATAACCTTTTGCTATTTAAGAAATAAAGCATTATTATAAGCTGCTACTTGCTTAAAAGCTTAGTATTTTCTAGCAAATAATTAATTAATTGTTTTGCTTTATAGGTTTAATTAAGTAATATAACGGACTAGTTGTAAAAACTGCTATACTAACTCCTTTGCTTAAAGTGTAGCTAGTATTACTATTAGTATAAACAATAGTTTACGTTAAAAATTATAAATTGTTGTAGCAAATGTTTTAAGTGTTTTTGTAAAACAGGACCTAGTTTTGCAGCAAAAAGTGTATATTTTAAAGATAGCTTTGCTATGTTTTTTAAGTAAAGATTTATGTAAGCTTGCTAGTTTTAACAGATGTAGCTAAACGCAAAATAAATTTTATATAAACAATACAATTAATTTATATTGTTTTATTTTTTTTTAGAGATAAGTTTTTTTAGGTTTTATGCTAGTTCTTTGCATACTAATTATTTTTTATTAGCTATATAATTTATTTTAGCTAATATTTGTTACGTTAAGGTCTTTAGCTAAAAGAAAACTTTTAAGCTACAAGTAGCTAAATTACTATATAAGACGTTTAAAGATTATTTAACTTAGCAGTTATATTAATAATATTTAAAAGTTAATAAAGAGTTATTATATGTTAAAAAGTAAACTATAATAAATTAAAATTTATTGTTATAACTTTAATAAATATTCTTGCTTTTAGCTAATTAGCATAGTTGCTTTAATATGTATATTTATAAAGGTTTGTGAATAATAGCGCTTTAGTAGTATTTAATACTTGCTTTAAATTTTAAAGCATAACAAATTAATATTAGGGCATAAATTTAAACCTGTTTTAGTAAATCTACTAAATATCTTTATACTTTTTCATTTTTTATAAAAAATAGGATAGTTTAAAATACTTATATTTAGTAAATATAATAAAGGTGTAAGTAGGTGCTAATTAGTTAATTAGCAATATATACTATAATTATAGTTAACTTAGTAAATAAAGTGCGCTATAAATTAATAAACTTACAATGCACTTATTGTTTTTCTGTTAAATTAATAAGTAACCTTAAACAAAACTTACTTTATACTAATATTAGTTAGGCTTTACACCTTTAGTTCTGCTATAGTACTTGCTACGCAAGCCCTTTTAATATAAAACCTACTAGGCCGGTTTTTTGATAAAGTACTTATATTGCTAATAAAATAAGTAGTTAATACTACGTAGCTTAAAATAAAATACTTTATTTTAATAACCTGCACTTTTTAAGTATTAAGTATTTTTTTATATAAAGAATTAAGTTATAGATTTAACATTTTTTATTTTTAATTATTTTTATTATTATAGTTTTTTGTACTTACTTATGCTGTTACTTTTTAAGCTATACTTATGCATAAGTAATTATTAAACGCTAACTAATAACTAATAAACATAATGCGAACTTTTTTCTAAATACTCCTTTTATTTTTAATTAATTTATTTGTTTTTATGTCTACTATAAAAAATACTAAACTGCTTTTTAAGCAGCTAAAGCTATTTTTTTATTACTATATTAAACGTTTAAAACTAGATTTTTTTAGCAACAAGTTAATGCAAGGCTTACTAATTTACATAGCTAAGGATTTTAAGCAGCTATAACTATAGAAATGCTTTTTTGATTTAAATAGCATTAAATAAAAATTAGTTACTAAACTAGGTAATAAGTATAACAAATGTGTTTAAAAAGTTACGTTTGCAAATCAAAGCATATTTATTTTAAAAGTTGTAAATTAACTAATATTTTTTCTTTTGTTTTTTTGCTTTACTAAAAGCTTTATAACGAAATAATGCTATTGTTATTGCATAAAAATCTTTTAGGCTTTTTTTTTAAGTGCTTTATAAAACATTTTTCTTTGTTTATATGCACTATAATAGTTGTTTTTTTAACTACTTAGTTTTAGAATCTGCAACTATTTTAAACTTATAATAGCTATTTTGCTTTTTATTAAAAAGGTTAAAATGCTGCTATTTTTTAAATAATTAAAGCAGTTTTAGAAAAAAAGCTAGTACTTTTTTTTTTTGGGCGCTTAAAGACTTAAGCGCAAGCAATAGTTAATATGCTTGCTTTTTTTATGCCTTGTAATAAAATATAGCAGTTTTTAGCAGTTAGAGCTCCTTAAGTTATTTTATTACAGTTTTTGCTTATAAAGAAGTACTATAGCTAGATCGATTTTAATGCTGCTTTTATTAAACGTATGCTATATTATATTAAACTATAGCTTTGCAAATATAATAAGCTTTCGTGCAGCATATTACTTAAAAATACTTATTATGCTATTGTTTATAAATATATTTTAGAAAATAATAATAATTTAAACTTAATTAAGGCTTTACTATGATTTTTTTATTTTATTGGCTTTAGCTTTATATGCTTGCTAAGAATTAAAAACTAGAAAGGTAACAAACTAATTAATAGTTTAAATGTTGTTTATTTAGGCAGCATAAGTTAAAATGCATAATACTATAGGTTTTCGTAAGTTGCAGCTACATTATTAAAGTTAAACGCAAAACTAAAAAAAGATAAAATTAATAATAGAATTAATAATATAATAAACATTTCTAACTTGCTAATAGATATGCTAAGCAAATTGTTTAAGCAAAATCTTTAATTAAAAGTAGGCTTGCTAGTTTAGCACGTTTTTATTTGTAGATAAACTTTGCTAAGCATAACTATACTTAGCTAAGCTAGCTTATAAGCAAGAATTATATGCTAGCTTTTTTATAAGCGTTAAGCTAAGCAACAAAAAAAAAGCATTAGTTTGCCTTTGTTATTACTGTTTTTTGTATAACTATTGTTAGTATTACAATTCTTAATAATTTATTTTTTAATAAAGTGTTAATAGTTTTGCTATTTATATGCTTTATATTAAAAATAATATATTTAGTTAACTAAACTTTAGTAAACAGGAATACTATTAGCGTTTTAATTTTAGCTAACTTTTATGCTAGCTTTTGCTTTAAACATATTGATTTTTAAGTATAGCAATAAAGAAAACCATAAAGTTTTAAAAAGGCAATAATACTTTTAAAGCGCTTTAAAGATAAAGAAGTACTAAATCTTTAAACTAGTAAACGCTTCAAACAGTGTTTACGCAAGCTATAAAAATCGAGGATTTTTGCAGAATGCTTAATAAGCTAGTACAGTTAAACTTAATAAACACGTAAAGCAAGTAAATAAAAAAAGAAGTAATATTGCTTTTATTTTCTAGTTTTTTTACTTACTTTAAATGTTTTTTTTAAGCTTTCTTTTAGAAAAAATTAATAATAATATTAATATTGCTTTTACAATTAGTTAAACTTAGTGAACATATAAAGCAAGTAAGTAAAAAAAGAGGTAATATTGCTTTTATTTTTTAGTTTTACTTATTTTAAATGTTTTTTCTGCTTTTTTTTAGAAAAAATTACTAATAATATTAGCATTGCTTTTATAATATAAGATCTTTAAGCGGTTATAAAACAACAAGTTGTTATAGTAAAACTAATGCTTAAACTTTAGCAATATAAAATATTTATGCGTTTTTATTGAATTATAACTAATAATATAGTAAATACGTTAAGCTGTTTTAAAAAGCTAAGCTTTTTGCAAATCAAAGAAAGCAGCTTTTTTAATAAGCGCTCGGTTTGCATAAAGGTTATACAACAAGTGGAAATTTAAATTACATTAGCTATCCTTTTGTTATAAAAGGTAAGTTTTTTTTACTAGAATGCTAGCTGCTGTATTAATACTAATACTAGTAATAGCTATAATTTTTAAAGCGCTTAAAAAAGTATTAGCAATGCTTTGCAAACTTTATAAACCGGGCTAAACGTAAGTAAAGCAGGTTAACACGCGTTTTAGTATAATAACTTTAAAATTAGAAGCAATCGAAATAATGTTAAAGTAAGAAAAAGCAGCGTAGCAATAACTATAAAAAAGCTGTTCTTTTTATATTTTAGCGAAAAAGTAATTGCATTTTTTGTATTGCTTTAAAAATGTTATAAAAGAAAAATTAATAATGTTTTTAAAAACGACTTAAGTTATGACTTCTTATTAATAAAAACCTTCATTGTTTTAGAAAAGGTTTATAAAAAATAAAAGTTGTTTAAACTTTAAAGCTAAAAAAAAAGTTATTTAAAAACAAAGTGCTTATATAATTATAACCCTAAAAACTTTATATTTAGCTATAAGTTTTAATTAAACCTTAAAAGTATTAAAAGCACTAAGCTATTTGTTTTTTTAATAGCATTGCTTATAACTAAAAAACATTAAGGTAATAAGTTTTTTAACAGTATTGCTTATAACTTATAAAATTAAATACAAAGCAATGTTTATAGCAATGCTATTTAAACGTAAGTTAAACTTTGCAAGTACTAAAGGCATTAAAGCAATAGGTTTTTTAATAGCATTACTTATAACCTATAAGGTTAAATATAAAGTAATGCTACTTAAACGTACAATTAGCTATAAGTTTTAGTTAAACTTTATAAATACTAAAAGCATTAAAGCAATAAATTTTTTAATAGTATTGCTTATAACTTATAAAGTTAAATATAAAGCAATGCTTATAGCAACACTACTTAAACGTATAATTAGCTGCACCTTTTTTTAATTTACGCAATAAATTACTAGTTGCTTTAAAAGCAAGTTTAAGAAAATTTAATGTTATATAATTATTAAATGCTTATAGCAATGCTACTTAAATATATAATTAGCTAAAAGTTCTAGTTAAACCTTATAAATATTAAAAGCATTAAGCTAATGGATTTTTTAATAGCATTGCTTATAACTTGCAAAGTTAAATGCAAAATAATACCTATAGCAATGCTTGCTACTTAAACGTACAATTAGCTATACTTTTTTTTTATTTACGCGGCAAATTACTAGTTGCTTTAAAAGCAAGCCTAAAAGAATTCGATGTTATATAGTTATTAATAAAAGCACTATTAATAACAGAAAAGCTAGCATGCCTATTAATAGAAAATCTTATTAAGAATTTAAAACATAAAATACTTTATTTACCTTTGCTAACAGGTATAAATATAGTTTAAGCATGCTTATTAATAGAAAATTTTATTAAGAATTTAAAATATAAAATATTTTATTTGCTTTTGCTAACAGGTATAAATATAGTTACTTTAGCTTTTAAAACAGTAAATGCTAATAAGTTAGCTATTATACGCGTTAAACTAGCTAAACACTTTGTGCTATTTTTAAACGTATAGTTTAGTAAAACACCAAGATTATACTGCGCTAAATTAAGACTTATTAAAACTGTTTTGCGTATAAGAAGTAAAGTTATTTAACCTTAGTTTATTTAAGACATATAAGCGGACTATGGAAGTTTAAAAGCTTTAAACTAATTATATATAAACTTAAAAACAGCTTTAATAAAAGACATAGACTTTTGTAGCTATAATAGATTATTATATACAAAATAAAGAGTTAATAACTTAGTTTTAAGCTTTAATATTAGCCCTTGTTATATAAGCACTTAGTAATAGTAAGCTAAAACTAGTGCAGCTAACTTTAATGCTAAAAAAGGTATAATATTTATAGTATTGCTTTATAATAAGCATGAATTTATTTTATTGCGTTTTAACTGTTTTAACAGTAGTAGCATTGTTTTATAAGCGTAAGCACTTAGTAGTAATAAGCTAAAATTAGTGTAGTTAACTATAATGCTAAAAAAGGTTTATGCATTATATTATTTAACCTTTAATAATTTTATTTATAATTTTTTTTTTTTATAGTTTTTTTTACTTTATAAGAGATTTAGCCATTAGTATAACTACTTAGTAGTAGCTAAAACTAGTGTAGCTAACTTTAATACTAAAAAAAGCTTGTGCATTATGTTATAATAGTTTTTTTATTTTATAAACTTAGCTATTAGCGGATTTTAGCTTTAAGCAATAATTAATACAAAGGAATCTTTGTGTTATAATGTTATGCATTTTAAGGAACTTAAATTTAGCTAAAGCAAAAAAGAAACTAAACCAACTTTTAGTTATTGGAGCATTTTAAAGAACAAATGTTAAATTTCTTAATAAACTTAGATTGCACTAGTTTTTAATCTTAGTAACTTAACATGTAGATTTATGTATAATTAATAAGTAACTTTACGGATAAAGAATTTAAACAGTATAAAGGAAGCTTTACACTAGGTAAAGTTTATAGTTTAAATAAGCTTAATTTATTGCATGGTTTTTTAGCGCTTTGCATAATTTACTTAATATATTTTCTGCGCGGTTTGCTTTATTTTTTAACTTTTTTTATAAACCTTTATAACATTATTATATATATTTAACACCTTATTATAATTAGCAGCCTTAAGATCTAAAGCTAGCTACAATTTATATAATATAGCAATAGTAACAATAATAGTAATCTTAAAGTAGTATGTTTTGTTAAACGTTTACGATTTTGCAATCCTTATTATATTGTTCTTTAATTTAGCAACGTAATTATTATACTTTTGCTAACTAAAAACAAAATTATGTTTTATATAGCAGGACTTACAAAGTACAAACAGTATAAATGGCGCTTTTTAAAGTAAAACTATAGTTCGTTATTTACTTTGTTATTTTAATTTTTTTTAGCTAATGCGTTAAATATTAAGAAAACCTTAAAGCTACATAAGATCTTTTTTTCTGCTTTAATAAAGCGTTTACGATTTTAGAGCTTTATTAAGTTAAGAATAGGTTTTTATTTCCTTAAAAAACTAGTAAATCTTATTAATGTTATATGTTAGCTACTTTTTAATGTTAAAATTTTATATTTTTTTATTTAAAACGTAGTTAAGTTTAAGCAAAAGATCTTTTTTAAAGAGGTGCTAAACGTAATAGCGTAGCTAAGGCAACAATTATTGCTTTATTGCTTTTGTAAGCTTAACTTAGATATTAACGCGAGTTTTAAGGCGAAAATAATATATGTTGCGCTGTATTGCATCCAAAAAGCAGCTATAAAATTAGCGCAATATTAACGTTACAAATAAAGCTAAAACAATATAGTATATATGCTGCTATTAAAGCTTATTTTTTAATTAAATAATAAAATAGATATAAAAGGAGCTTACTAGCATAACGTTGCAAGTTATAAGCTAATAATAGTAGCTATAATTGCAGAAAATTTAATTCTTTTGTTTTTTAAAGCTAGTTTAGCATGCTTTATTTTTGCTAGTAATACAAGAAACTGTTTAAAAAACGCTAGCATTAATATAACCTAGGTTTATAGTAATAGCAACAGTAAAAAAGTTAATTATGCTTTAGTTTTTTACGCGTTTAGTAATTTAGTGCTATTTAAACATATATGTAGCTTTATAGAAAACGTTGTAATATAGGACTAAAAGTTAATACTATATATTAATTAAACTACATATTTACTTGTTGCGTATACGCTAATTGCTATTTTTATTAAAACTAAAGCGTAATTTTTATTTAAAAACTTTTTAATTTAGCTTAGGTTATAAACTGCTACGTAGCATAAGCAAATGTTGTACTTTTGTAGTTAGGTAAAATAGTTTGCTTAAAACAAAACGTTGCGATTAGTTTTACTGCTATTAATTCAAGTTGTTAGTTATTACTAGCATATGTATTTTATGTGTAATTTAAGCAGTTTTATTAAAATATATAAACTTGTAAGCCTTAAGTTTATAGAAAGTTTAATAGCTATATATGCATTATTTACGTTGTTAAAAGCTATAAAATTATAAATAAAAACGCAGTTTTTTGCTAGCATAGCTTTTTAGTTTAGTTTTAATAGTAATAATAGTACTACTTATAAATAAGCATTATTATATATATGCAGCTATTTTTAAGTATATATAAATTAATTGCTAGAAGTGCTTATAAATAATAATTACTACTTTTTAGTTCTATAATATTAAACAACATAAAAATGATTTTAGAAATGCTGTTTGTTTTGTAGCATAACTATTAGGTAGTTAAGCGAATTAGCTAGATATAACTTATTAAAATGCTTAGTGACTTTTTTGGGCAAATTAAAATAGCAACAAAGAGCAAGTAAGTTTGAATTAATATAAAATAACCTTTGTTTATATAAATAAAGCAGCATAACAAGCATTTATTGGATTTTTTAACAGGTTTGCTTTTTTTAACTTTAGAAGTAGTAGCAGCTTAGCAACTTTAATTACTTTAGGCAGTACAGACTTGTTTGTTGCGCTATAAGTAATAATAGCGTTAATTGCTGCTGCTTTTTTATAAAGTAAAGCATTAAGCTATTAAAGCTACTAATTTGTGCTATAAAACGCTTATTAATAAAGAAAAAAGTGTTTTTTGTATAAAGTCTTTATTTTGTATAGCACGTTTGATATTTTTTGCTTGCTTGTTTGTATATATATAATTTTTAGCTAACTATGTTTACTTAACTTAGGCTTTAATTAAAGTGCATGCTTAGTTGCAATAGCACTTTTAAGATTAAAAAAAGTAGTTTAAAGTTTGTTTGTTATAGTATTAAAGCTTGTTATTATTAGCTAATTTACATTAAATGTAGCAAAAGGTGCAGTTATTTGTTAATTAATTATGTTTATTTAACTTAGGTTTTAATTAAGGTGTAAGCTTAATTACAATAGTACTTTTAAGATTAAAAAAAGCAGTTCGAAGTTTGTTTGTTATAGTATTAAAGCTTGTTGTTGTTAGCCGATCTATGTTGCAATTAATCGAAAAAAGCAGTTCGAAGCTTGTTTATTAATAGTATTAAAGCTTGTTATTGTTAACTAATTTATATTGCAATTAAGTTAAATGTAGCAGAAAGTACAGTTGTTTTTTAATTAATTATGTTTATTTAACTTAAGCTTTAATTAAAGCTTAGCTACAATAATACTTTTAAGACTAAAAAAAGCAGTTTAAAGCTTGTTTGTTAATAGTATTAAAGCTTATTGTTAGCTAATTTATGTTACAATTAAGTTAAATGTAGCAGGAAATATAGTTGTTTTTTAACTAATTGTGTTTATTTAACTTAGGCTTTAATTAAAGTGTAGCTGCAATAACATTTTTAAGACCGAAAAAAGCAGTTTAAAGCTTATTGTTATTAGCTAATTTACGTTGTAGTTAAGTTAAATGTAATAAGTATAGTTGTGCTAATAGTAGCTATTATTAAGTGCTTTTTTACGTTATATATATAAAATAAAAATAGCAATAGCTAAAAGCTTAAAGTTAGGTTAAAAAACAAAGTTTGTAAGAAATCGGAGGTTATATTAAAAGAAGTTTTAATTTATACTATAAAACCAGGGATGTAAATTATAAGTTAAAACTTACTACTAGGTGCAGCTACTAAGTTAAGTTAAGTGTAAGTAGCAACTTAAACATTAAAAGGAGCTAATAAAACTTTAGTATATATTAGATAACTATATACTATAAGATTTGCTATTTTGCTTTAGTTAACTTTATTTCTAAAACGGCATTTTTTTTCGTTTAAGTATTAAGGCAATTTTAACATGTTTTGTTTTTTAACAAGGATAGTATGCTTATTAATAAATACGCGTTAAATTTACAGGTTATTTACTACTAATAATATGCTTAGAGCTTGTGATTTGTTTTATAAATTATGCTGCAGCTTAGTTTTTACTACAGCGCTTATAAGTTTGCTTAAATATAGCAATTAAAATAATTAATCTAAAAGTAAATAAATTATGCTTATAATTTAAAACGAAATTATAAAGTACTTTACTAATGTTTACTGTTTGTTTTATAAGTGTTTACATTTATAATATAGTTTAACTTTTATGCTAGTTTTAAAGATTTTATACGTATTACTTTAGTTCATTTTGTTTTTAATTATTAAATAGCTTTGCTAAGCTAATTAATATTTTTAAGTTTTATAAACTTAATGGTTGGCTACGCATAAAATAAAGCATAAGCAAATATAATTAAAGCTAGCTTTTTTTTTTATTTAAAAATAGCAAACTTTAGCTTTTTTATAAAACAAATAAATTATTTTAGTAAGCTACTTATAATTACTTATAGCGTTTAAAAAAACCTGTTAATGTTAAGAATTAAGGTTGCAGCAAAATAAAAGAAGCTTAATTATAAAAAAACAATTTAGTATTTACTATATAAAACTTTTTAGAGAACTTAAGAATTAATAAAATTGAGCTTTTATTTATAACTATAACTTAGTAGCTATTTTTCTGTAACTTAATTTTACTTTAAAGAAAAACATCTTTAATAGTTAACTATTAACTATTTTTGTTCTGCACTTATATATAAAATAATATCTATAAATACTTAAGAATACCTTTAATTTAACGTTTTTAATTGTTTTTTCTATAAAATTGCTACTTCGTGCTTTAACTTTTTTTGTACGTCTTTTATTGTTTAGTTTTTAGTTTAACGATATTTTAGCTTAACGTAGTTTTTTCTAATAGCACATTAATATTAAATGCTACATAATATTGTTTTTTGTTTGTTTTTAATTTTTGTTTTTTTCTGTATATTGGCGTTTTAAGAACTTTAAGTAATTTTTGTTTTAGCTACTTTAATTAATGCAGTGCTTAAGCTATTAAAATTGTTTATTTTGTTTATATTATTTTTTTTTAGTATAATGGTTAAATCTTTAATAATTAGACCAAGTATTAATAATACTAGTTTATTAAATAAGCATACTATATGTATACTTAAATTTAAAAGGCTTAAGTACTTTATTATTGTTAATAAAAAATATGTTATAGGTTTAAAAATGCTAAATAGCCTGTTTATTTTTTAGATGTTTTATAAAAAAAGCAATATATATTTTAAATATGTACAAAAACTGCTTAAACATTATTGCTTGATTTCTTTGGCTATCAGAAAACATATGTAGTGTGTAGAACTAACTTAGCTTAAATTGTTTTGTAAAGCACACCTTAAGTATTATTAATAATAAGTCTTTTTTTAAGTTTAGTTTAGTTTAATACGTAAACTGTGCTATGTTTTATAGATATAGTTTACTTATATATATGGTTTAGTTTTTTTTGCAGTAATAATTATATCTGTATACTTATTTTTTCTATTAGTATATTAAGGATTTATAATAAATAGTTGTAAAATGTTATACTATGCTATTTGTGTTATATAAATTAATATAAACTATTTTAAAAATAGCTTTAATTAAGTTTAAGCTTATTATTAAGCTAAGATTTTAGAGCAAAAGCAGTTAATACAAAAACTTAAACTAGATATTTACTGTTTATAGTTGTTTAATTTTTAAAATATAAAAGCTAGCTATATTAATTTTAACTAGCTTAACAAGCAAAAAAAATAGTATAGCTTTTAGTTAGTTAGTTATAATTATAGTAATATTGCTAAACAAAGCAGGTCATTATTAATAAAGCTATTAAATTTAATTAACTTAAATATAAACTAACTATTATTAGCTGTACTACATATTTTAAGATTACTAAGGTTATTTTAGCAAAGTTTTTTAAAAAGCTAGTTAGCTATATTAATTATGCATAGTGCTAATAATGTTTGCTATGCTTAAATATAGTCCTAAGACACTATTTAGTAAAAAAGAATTTTTTTTTTAACTTTGTGCATTTTTTAGTTTTAAATTAAACTAACAACACGTTGCTTAATGTAACTAAAGTATAATTTAATAGCTTAATAAACGTTTAAGCTTTTAAGCCTAGATATAATATTGCAGGCCATAAAGCTTAGCGTAATAAAAAATAGCAGATAATTAAACTTAGTTATAATTAAGTATTGCTTAAAACAGTTTATATATATTGCTTAAAACTATTAAAAGTTATTGTTTTAAAGTAAATAAGTAGCTTTAGCGGTTATATAGCAAGTAAGTAATAAAAAAATTAGTAGCTAGTATATTAATTAATTAGTTCTTAGCTTTTTTAATAGTAGTTATTAAGAATAGCTTATATATATACTAATTTTATTATATAAACTTTAAAGGTTTATATATAACTATATTACTTAACAGAAATAATAAATAGAAATAGATTTAATATATACGCTAAAGGTTAGTGCTAGTATAATTTTAACCTTTAGCTTAATATATCTTATTAGCGCTTTTATTGCTTTTTATTTATGTTTACGCAAGTAAGTAAAATAACTAACATAATGAACTATTATTTGCTAAAGTTTAACAAATAATTAAGTATTATAAGCAATAATTGTAATGCTATAATAGCAATAAAATATTATATCTCTGTTTAAAAAAATAAAGGCATTACATGCAATAAAACATACTTTTTGTAACTTATTTAGAAGTTAGTTTACGTAGTTATATATAGACTTATTGCAATAAATACTTCTATAAAACATAACTTAAAGTTTTAACTAAGTTTGTTGCGTAAAACAATGCTATTATTACAGAATTAACAATAATAGTATTTATAGCTACTAACTTAATAAAGTCAAACTATATATTAAACTTTTAATAATTTTAAGTTTAATACTAAAAGCTTAATTAAAGATTGCTTTAATTATTTAAAGAACAATTTTATACTGCATAATTAATATATAACTTAATAAACTTAAATTTGTTTAGTTAACATTATATTTCTTTTGCTTAGTTTTATACTATAGTAGCTACTTATAGCATATATATAACAATAGTATAATTAAACTAAATATAAAGCTATATAGCAGATTACTTTTCCTTTTGTAACACTTGTAATACCTGTAATACTTATAACACTTATAACACTTATAATACTTATAACACTTATAATACCCGTAACACTACCACTATATTGTTTGCTATAGTGTAGTATTATTGTTTTTTTATAATGCTTAAGCATTTTTTTAATTTAGGTTTTTTTTATTAGTTATGTTTTAAGCTTTCGTAGCAAAGTTTAGTTTTTTTTGTTTTATGTTTTTTATGTAAAATTAAAAAATTAACGCATTAAGTTAGTTAAAAGTACGTAAGTTATTATAATTTTTAGGATTAATACTAGTAAAGTTATTTAGGTAAATTAGTTTATTTAATATTGCGTAGTTAAGTGCTTAACTATATTTATTCTAAAATTTCTGTTTTTTAGTAGCTATATTTGTTTTTTTTTTTAGGTTGTTTTTTTATTTAATTAAAAGAAAGGCTGTTAAATTAATATAAAGAATGTTAGCTGTATCCTATATATGTTTTATTTTTTAAAGCTTTTGTTTAAAAAACTAATAAATCTGTTTAAGTAGCGCATATTAGAAGCTATATATTATTAGATGTATTATAGTATGCAAGCTATAAAACATATTAAAAAAAATAATAGCTATATAAAAAACGTGATTAAAAAAGAATAGCTAGTTTTAGTTAAACGTATAAAAAGTAACGTTTTAATAATCTACAAAAGAGATAGTATAAAAAAGCATGGTTTATATGTATTGTTAAATAAGATAATTTGCTACGCGTTAATAAAGCAAAGCTAACTAAAGAGCAGTTTAAAGATTAAACATCTTAAATCTAAAGGAAACAAAAGTTAAATACTTATAAAGCTTTATTAGATTTATTTAATTAAAACTTAAAGTAGCTTACGTTTAAATAATAACAGTTTAAGCAAACGGTAAGTTAACATTGCTGTTTAAAAGCTAACTGCTAGCACGTAGCATTTTTATTACAAAATTTATTACTTTTTGTTCTTCTAGTTTAACTTTTGTTTTCTTTTGGATTTTTTTTTTTTTTTGCTTTATTTTTTAATACTTTTCTGACTTCTTTTTTATAAACCTAATATTTTTTTTAAAAGTAAAGATCTGTTTATATAAAATAAAATTATTAACTTTGCTAGCTAGTTTTTTTAAGGTTTTATAGTGCTTAGCGGTTATTTTTTATATAGGCTAAATGTTTTAGTTATACTATTTATTTACAGAATGCAAGTTATACAGCTTAAAAAGTAGCAAAGTAAAAGCTTTATAGCACTTTTAAACGTAATAATGTTTTTAATAGTTAATATAAGTAGTCCTAATATATTAATTGCTAAGATTATAAAACGTGCAATATATAAAGCAATATGTTTTTTAAAAAAAGATGTTTTTACTGCTATATAAGTACGTTATAGCTTATTTATTATACTATTAAACTAGCTTAACTAGCTACTTATGTTTAAGCAAGTTAAAATAAAAACTTGTTTTAGTTTATGCTTAAGAATTAAGCAAGTAAATATTAGCAATCCAGGCTTTAAATATTAGCGTTATGCTTAAGCAACAGTTGCTTAAAAAGCTTAAAGCTTAAGTACGAACTAGATTTATAATATAAATGTTAGCTTTATATTTTTGCATGCTTTAATTAGTTTAAACTTTTATAAAGTTAAAGATTTATTTGTTTAAATGCAAAACGTTAAGCATGTTCTTAATATATAAAACTTAGCTATTATAAGAAGTAACTATAGCAATAAAAGTGCGTTTACTAAGCTAGTTTTTAAATAAGGCAACTTAGTATAAGTTTAATTAGAAAATAAAAATAATTATATATAAAATAATGCATGCATAAGTATTATTGCAAAAACTAGTTCTAATAACAGATTTGTTGTTTTTGCTAATGTTAAGAAGAATAAAAAAGCTATAAGCATTATTAGTAGTAAGTTTTTAGAAAAACTGTTACGTTTTTTAAACCTTTATGCTATTTAAATGCTAATTATATTAGTTATTAAGTATTAAGGCAGCTTTTTTTATTTTTCTGTTATAAAAAATCTTTAATGCTATTTAAAAAACGTTATTAATAATATAGTAATTTTTCTGTAGCTTAAAGTTCAGAATAGTTTATGCTTTAATTATTTGAAGAGCTAGTAATGTTTTAAGCTAAAAAGCAAAAGCGTTAAAGAAATAAAGGTTTTCTTTTTTAGCTAGATATATGTTAAAAAAGAGTATTTGCAAGCTTAGTTAAAAAAAGTTTCCTAAAAAAAGCTTAAATGTTACTTTATAAAAAAACGTTAAAACAAGAAAAAAATTAGCTTTTATTAAGCAGAAAGCTTTATTTATTTATAAAAATCTAGGGTTAATAAAACTAAATAAAATATATGCTGCAAAAAAAGTACAAACGATTGTTTTAGTGTTTTATAAAAATTTTTTAATAAAGAACATTATAGCTTGTTAATATGCCTTTTTGCCCGTTTTTGCTTAATAAATTAGGTTTTAGGTTTAAGCATTTAAATTTTTCCGAATGGTTTAAACAGTATTATTTTTTGTATTAGTAGCAAGTTTATACATAATAAAGCTAAATAAGAACTATAGAAACTTAAATACTAAAAGAATATTGTAGCAACATTGTTTAACGCTTGCGAAGATTTCGAATATTATGCGTTTAAAGTTTAGCAAATTTGCAATTTTGTTGTTTTTTAAAGTATTAAGTGCGTTTTAGAAAACAAATTTAAATACGTGGTTAATAAAGGCCGCGCAGATAATAAAATGTTGTTTGTTAAAATTAAGTTATTAAAACGTAAGTAGTATTTTTTGCGTAACGTTGTTAAGTTAATTATTGTTTGCTATAATAATTAGTGCTAAATTGCTAGGTATTTAATAGTTTAAAAAGTTTTCTTTTGTTTTAAATACGTTTAGTTAAAGACTTTGTTTTTTTAGCAGTGTTAGCTTTTTAAGCAGTTTTAGTTCTTTTGTTAGTTTTAGTTCTTTTATTAGTTTTAGTTCTTTTGTTAGTTTTAGTTCTTTAGTAATTAATAGCAGTAGTACTATTTTGTTTTTTTTCTTTTACGCTAAATTTTATAATAGCAAAGTTAATAAAATAGCTGCTATATGTGTTTTTTTGCTACTAAAAAAGCTAAAAACAACCTTAAACTTATATAGTAACGCTTTATTATTAAAAAGAATAGCTTTTTTCTAGTTGTTGTTTATTTTAAACAAGCATTTTATAATGTTGTTAGATTATAACTTTGTAATGCTGCAGCGTTATATTAAAGGCTTTTTGTTTTGCTAAGCTTTTTGTGTAGTAAACTTTTGAACCTGTTGTTTTGCGGCTTTTAAAACATTAATGGATTTATTCTTTAAGTAAACTGTTGCAGCTTTTATAATATTAACGGATTTATTTTTTAAGTGAATTGTTGTAGCTTTTATAATATTGTTTTTTAAGTAAACCTGTATTAGAGTTTTGTTTGCAAGATAAGTTAATGCTGCTGTATACTTAGTAAACAGTTTATTTGCAAATTTATTAATAGTATGCTATAAAGCTAAGTATGCTATAGCGTTTAGCGTTATATAGTTATTTACGTTAAAGTTTAATGTTTATTTTATTAGTTTTGCAAAATTAGTTTGATTTGTTAGCTTAATAACGAAGTTTATTATAGCTTTGATTTATGCGTTTGCTGTTTTTTTTTGAACGCTTTAATAAAAAGCAACATATATAACATGCTTTGATTTGTTAATGTAGTTTGCTAGCTAATTAATGTAAGCTTGTTTTTAAAACTTTTTTAAAACTAGAACTGCTAAAAGCAGGATTTTAACTTAAGAATTTTTGCTATAGTTAGGTTTTTAGCTTAGCGTAAAAAGCGCAATAACGTAAAAAGCCTAGGACTTAATTGATTTTTATAAAGCTAAAAAGCTTATATATGTTGTATTAAACAAGCGTAGTAGGATTTTGTGCTATAAAAGCAATTGTAATGTAGCTTTGTTAATATACTTAGTTATGAAAGATTAAATGTAGTTCTTTTATGCAAAAATAAGTTTAAGGTTTTTGCAGGATTTCTTTTAGAAAAAGAATTTTAAGCGCTACAAAATGAACTTATATTAAAGTTGCAAGTTTATTTTTGTGTTCTGTTAGTATATATTTTTTAGTGCTTAGTGCATTAAGGCGCAGCAAGCATTAAAAGCTTTATAATTTTTAGCTTATAATTTAGCTTTAAACAAGTGCTTAAAAATAACAGTAACCTTTTTATTAACGGTTATTTTAATAACTATATTAGCGTGCAATATTTATTTAGTATTAAAGAACTTAATCTTTAGTTTATTTTTTAGCTGTAGTATAACTTAAAAATTTTATTTATTAAAAATAATAACTAACTACTTTATAAAATAAGCAGACTAACTGTTTTAAAAGAGCGCTAAAATATAAATAGCAAAATATTATGATTTTTTTGTAATGCTTGTGATTTTTTTTGTTTGCTTAAATTTGCAGTAAATAGCAATAGCTAATTTAGTAGACTTTTTGAGTATATTTATCTAGATTCAAGGTTTTTTCTAGCGAAGTATGCTAGCTTTATAATTAAAAAGAACGTTGTTTAACTTTAAAAACAAACTGCTTTTTAAACATTTATTTTAGCAAAAGCAGTAAAAGTTAATGTATTAAATTTAATACTTTTTTATAAAAGACAGCTAAGCGTTGTACGGTTTTGCTAAAGGGCCTAAAAAACATAATTAAAGTTTAATAGCTAGGTTATAAGCGTTAAAAGCTCGGTTAAAAAGGTTTTTTGTTATAGCAAAAAATAAGCTGTATACTTAAAGAAGTTTATTAATATTGTTTGATTAATAAACGTAGTAAACGCTATTATTATTATTAAAAACCTAGAAGATAATCTTAAGAAGCTATATAAGTAATATAAAAGCTTTTATAACAAGTTAGCTATAGCGTTTTATAAACTTAAGTATTGCTTTTAAATCTAGCTTATATATAGTAGGAATATTAACTATTGTTGGAAAATTAATATACGTTTTAGCAAAAATAGTTCTGCGGCTTTTAGCTTATAAACAAAAAAAGTAAATAAGTTTAAGTTCTTTTGTTTTTTTGTTAGTATTATTAACTTTAACTTAAGTTTATAGTTCTAAAAATTAGCGTTAAGCTAGCAAAGTAATATAGTTGTTTATATAATTGCTAATTAGGGTTAAAGTTAACTATGTAGCAATACTAGTTTAGTTGCTTTATAAAGGCATAGTAAAAATAGCAGCAATAGTAGCAAAAGATAATAAAACGTAATAAGCTTTAGTTATGCTAGCTTTATTTAGCTAGTATTTTTGTTAGCTAAAAAAAATATTTTTTTTAAGCGGAAGAACTTTAATTTTAGCTAGGTTTTTTATTGGTTTATTATTGCTGCAGGGTTTGCAGATAACTTAGCTTTAGGATAGCTAAAATAGTTTGTTTATAAAATGAACTAAATCGGGGCAATTTTAACGTTAGTAGCTATTCTTTTTGCAAATAGTGCACTTAATAAAAGATAAAATTTTACAGTTGTTTTTTAAGTGCTTTAAACTGTAGTAATAATAGAGGTACTAGTGCAAATTGTAGCAGTAATAGTATGTAATATTATGTTTAATTAATTTGTAAGCTTTGCAAGAAAACTTGTTATGCGTTAGGTTAATAGTAATATATTTAATGTTGCTATTTTTTTAGTTAAAAATGCTTAAAGCTGCTTTGCAATTATTATAAATAATAATTTAAAGTAAAGTGTTATTTTAATTATTAAAGCTAGTAAAAATATTAGGTAAGTTGTTTTTAAATTTTTTATTATAAATAGCTATAGCAATTTATTAAAGTTTGTTTTTTTTATGTTTGTTTTTGCAGGTTATAAACTATTAATAAAAGAACTAAATATTTGTAAGCGCTTATTTTTTTAATGCTAGTATAATAAAAACTTATTTAATAGTTATTTTTAAGAACAAACTTTATAAGTTAGTAATGCAATTATTATTATTAATAGTTAGCTGTTAAAAAAATATTGTGGATTTAAGCTATAGTTTTTAAAAAACAAATAGTGCTTATTAAAAACCGGCGGAATTTTGGCGGAAATTTTGCAAAGTTTTGCAAAAAGCGATTAACTTTTGTTTTTAAGCCAAAACTAAACAGATTTTTGTGTTAGAATGCATAACGAAAGCTAGGTTAAAAAGTGCTAGCGCGTTTAGTAAATTGTTTTAGTTGCTACTATTTAACAATATAGCCTATAATACTGCAATGTTTTTTGTTTCCAAAGCAGTAAATTTTCGTTGTTCTTTAAAATTAGCTATATTAACGTTTTTAGTATGTACTACATTAAATGTTTTTGTATTATATTATTGTTGTTTTTTTGCAAACTTGCGTTTATGCTACTGTTAGTTTTTGCGTTTTTTCTTATTAACTTAAGCAGCAATTTTAGTTTATAAAGCTTAAAGATGTTTTAGGTTCTTTATTTTAACTTGTAAAAGCAAAATAAAAAAGAAATAATATAAAAAGTGTATTAAAACTAAAATTATGCTAAGAAATATTAGTTTAGCTGCTAAAGGAAGATCTGTTAGTAAAGTAGCAGTACTTAAGTATTTAGTAATAAAAACAAACCTAGGCGTATTATATATAGCAATATTTGCTAAGATAAAGTATTAATATTTTTATTAAGTAATATTTTTTATGCTTAAACTAATATATTAAATAATTTATAAAGTTATATTAAGCTTAAAAAAGCGTTTAGCAGTGCATAAAATAAAAAATAGTTAGCTTTTTATAAGCTATAAAAACAGTAAAGTTATAATTAAATTATTATAATTATAGCAAAAAAATAAAATTATATTAAAAATAACGCAAGATTAATTAAAATCAAAAAATAGGTTTTATGCTATTTATACTATAAATACTTAAGTACTTATTGCAGTTTATGCTTGCTTGTTTAAGCAGATATAAATAACTATTTAAAACAAAGTAGATTTTTTTTTTATATATGTGTGTATAGTTAGCAATAATTATTTTTGTTTTAAAGATTTTAGCTAGCTTTTAATTATTATATTTATTATTTAACGTTTTACTAAATACTTTTAACTAATTATATAAAAAGATTTATTTTAGCTAATATAGAATTAAAAAAAAAAGATTACGTATTAGTTAGTATAGTAGCTAAAGCTATTAGCATATTAATAGAGCTTAAAACAGTAGTTAGCTAAGCTTTTTTGCTAGGTTTAGAAATTTGTGGTTTTTTGTTTTTGTTTGTTAAACAGGAGTTATTATTTTTAAAGAAGTTTTTAGAACTAAATTATAACTGCAGTTAGTAAACAGATTTTTAAAAGCTAGCAATTTGTTGGTTTAATAGTTAAAATTAAGCTTTGTATTTTTTAGATAGCTTAGTAATAGCTATATTAGTTTGCTTTTAAAAAATAGCGTAAAGTTGTTAAAATGTTTTATTTATATTAGTTTTAATTAGGTTTACAATAGTATTTTTTAACTGCGCTAAAGTGTTAATATGCATATGTTTAAGGATTTTTAAGATGGTTTTATAAGTATAAGCATTTAAGGCGCTAGTAAACATAGCTTTTTTTAAACTGTTAAGAAATATATCCTTAAAATATTGTACTACTGTTTTAAAAAATTAAAAAATTGTTTTATTAAGTTTTTTGTTATTATTAAGGCATGCTTGCAAAACGTAATTTGCTTTGTTTTTATTTTGCTATAGCAGGCTAACAATTTTTGCGCAAATAATATTGTTTAAAGTAAGCTTTAGCTTCTAATTTTGGAATTTATTTAACAAAGCTGCACTTTTAACTAAAATATAAATAAACAAAGTGTTGTTTAGTATATTTGCTTATATAAAACAGTTATAAGTTATATTTATAAATAGCTTAAAGCGTAAAGCAAATATTAAATCTTTTGTTAGCTGCAAATGTAACAAAAGCTATGTTATTTAAAAAAGCTGCGTTTAAAAAACAAATAAAACAAGCAAAACAAATAAACCAAACAGGATAAATAGAACAAGCAGAACAAATAAACCAAACAGAACAAATAAAACAAGCAGAACTAATAAAACAAGCAAAACAAGTAAACCAAAAAAAACAAATGTACTAGCTAGAACTAATATACTAGCTAAAACAAATATACTAAGCAAACGAAATAAATTAACTAAAGTTTACGTTATATGTTAGCTTGTTAGTATAAAAAATAGGTTTAAATGTTTGTTAGTTTTTTTACGCTTATAAGACCTGTTTTTTACTAAGTAATATTTAGCATATAAAATCTAATATTGTTTTGCTTAAGATTTCTAGCATTATAAAATAATATAGGTTTTTAAATTAACTAAGATTTAAGTAAAACTAGCTACTATAATTTAGTTTATAATTTTTGTAAGCATAGTTTTTATGCTGTGCTTTATATTGCTAATAATTTAAAGAGCTTTCTAAAACTTTAGTTTAAGTTTTATAGCTATAAAAATTATGTTATTTTTCTACTATCCGTAGTGTTTTTCTTTTTGTACAATTAAAAAAAATTCTTTAGTTTATAACTAAATATTAGTATTAAAAGGTTTACATCCGGGCTTAATTTTTGCTAAAAAGCAAATAACTTAGTTAAAGTTTAGCTATTTGCAAATTAAGATTTTTTAAATTACCTTAGTTCAGAATTTCTTAGGGTTTTATTTTTTTGTAATAACTTTTTTATTAATATTAAGCTTATTTAAAAAACTAAATTAGCGTTTCTTTTTTTTAATAGCTAAGAATGCTTAGTTAACATTTAGCAGCATATAGATCTAAAAAAAGGCTTTGCTTGCTAAGTAAGTATTAATTTAAACAGTAGTACTAGGTAAACTTTTGTAATTAAACTGCCGGTTAAAAAACGGGTTTAAAATTTTATTTGTTTTGTTTTTATTATTATAGCTTATTATAAAACAAAGTATAAAAGCTAGCTAAACAAATTATAATGCAAGTTAAAAGTAATAGTGCATAAAATAACTTAGTAAAAAATAAAATTAAGATAAAAAGTTAAGAACATAAAAGTATAGTGCAAGTAGTAAAATATATTAAGTATGGTTATTAGCAAAGGTATTATATATTGCTTTGCAACAAGAAAGTGCAAAGTATGTTTAGTATTAAGTAGTAAATATGTAAAAAAATAAAAGTGCAAACTTATAGATTTTAATAATTTTATTAAATAAATGGCCTTATGCTTAAACTAACGTACTAAACAACTTATAAAGTTATAATTTGTTTAAAGAAACGTAGGTTTTAAAAGGTAGTATGTTTAAAAACTTATATTAAAAAAAAGGTTAGCTAAAGTATAAATAAATAAAAGGTTAAAAAAAGCTAAAATATTAGTTCTAGTATAATAAAATAAGGTATATTAGCTTTTAGTACTAAGCTTAGTTCTTAAGTTTTAATTTTGTAGTTTATTTATTTTACTTTATAGTATAATTTAAACGTTTAATCTTTTGGTTTTTTTATTTAAGCGTAGTTTTTAATCTATTCAATAATAAATTTTTGTCCTTAGTATATATTTAAGCAAGCTAAAATAAAATTATTAATAAAAATGTTTTTTTTTTATTTTAGCTAGCTTAAGAGTTTAATACTGTAATTTTTATTGTTTTGCTTTCTAAAAGCTAAGTTTGGTTTGTTAATTTAAATAATAACTTGTTTGTTTTAATTAAAGTAAAATCTTTATAAGTTCGGTTATATATAAGCTATAGCTATAGCATTAGCTATTTTTTAATGTAGTGTTTGTTGGAATAATTTAAACTTTGTTTTAAAGATTAGTTAACTAATAAAAAGGTTTTAGCTTTGCGTTTGTATAAAATTTTGTACAGAAATCGTGTAATATAATAAACGTTAAAACGATATATAATGTATAAAACAAAGTCTTTTTAGGTGTTTAAGGCGCTAAAAAGTATAATTATGCTAATTATAAAAGTTTAGACAGTTTGTTTAAATTGTTTGTTTATAGCTTAATAGTATGCTGCTTTTTAGTAGCTTTACAAAAGCTTGTTTAAAAGTTACTAACAAACTTTTAGTTAATATAAAATATAAATGCTACTTATTATATATATAAGCATACTTAATCTTTAGCTATAAAAGTTTTGCTAATAATAATTTTAAAGAACTTAAAAGTTTTGTTTATAATAATAGCATTATTAACTAAAACCGGAAGTTTTATAATAAAGTTCAAGCATAGTATTAATATAAATATTATAATAAAGATTACTATATAAGCTTAAAGGTTTAATTTTAGCTCGAATATAGTTAAAACAAAAACAGCAAATATAATTAGTTATAAACGCTTTTATATTAGAAAAAAAAGTAAGAACTGGAAATACTAATATGTGTGTTAAATATATATATAAGGTTTATTATTATATGCTATATGTAAAATTGCAGCTTTTAAGATAATAGCATAGCTAAACAGTCTATAAAGTACATGTTTTAGAATTAATACAAAACAAATAAAGCAAAAGTATAAAACTTTATTATAAAAATCGGGTTTTTGTTAATTAATTATATAGTTTAGCGTAAACTATTTTTAGGGATTTATTTTTAAAGCATGCTTTTATAAACGCTAAAAAGCTATAGTAGTGCTATTTAAATCTTTTAATCGAATTTTTGCTTAAAGCAAAAAAGCAAGATTGCTTTTTTGCAAGATTGCTTAGTAGTAAAGTATTTAAACCTGCTTTAAGTACTTCTAAGGCTAATTTGTTGTTTTAATTATAAGCTAGCTGTTTTTCCTGATTTTTAAATAGTAATAAAAAAAGATTAAGTTTAAATTTAAAGGAATATTTATAGTTAAAACATTAAAACTTAAGTATTAACAAATATTAGTTGTTTTTAAATAGTATTTTTTGTTTTATTTAGCTTAAGCGTAAGTAACAAAAAAAGCTTTAATAGTAAAATAAGGTTTGGCTTTTTGTAAGCTAATTAAACATTTTTTTAATGTATTTTAGTTAGTTTTTTTTTGCTTTAGTAGTAAATTTTAAGGTTTAAGGGAGGTTGCTATATTATATAGGTTTAATAGGCGCTAAAGGATTAAAGTAGGTAGAATTAAAGGCTTTAAAGCAAAAAATGCTTAAAAATCTGTTGTTATATAAACTTAACGTAATAGAAAAAAAATAGTTTAAAAAAATTAAAAAGTAGTTAAAAAAATTCTATTAAATTAGCTTAAGCTTAGGATATAAATTTTCTTTTTAAGTTTTACGGCCTTTTTTACTTTGTTTTTATAAGTAAAGCAGTTTAAAGTAATTTTAAAGGTTAGATTTAAAGGTCTTTTAGCAAACTTATTGCTAATTAATGCTATAATTCCGTTTTTATAAGCAAAGAGGTTCTTTGACTAATTATAGTTATAATTAATCATTTGCTAAGTATAAATATAAGTTTTTTAATAAGTGATTTATTGTTTTTAAAAGTTATAAAACGGACGTTTTATTAAAAGATAAAGTGCTACAAGAAGTAAGGTTATATATATATATATACAGCAAAATAGCTGCTTATTATTTCTTTTAGTTACGGGATTTTATAGTAGCGCTTTTGTATATTATCTTATATTTACTTTTAAATTAAACTGTTTAATAAATGCTTTTTATTAATTGTGCTTAAGGCATAAGTTAGTTTAGTAATTTTACTAATGATTTATTTATTTATGTTTTAGCTTAGCTTAAAATAAATAAATAACTTGCATATATATAAAGCTACTACTGTTTTTTACTAATTATTTTAAATTTTAAATTATATGTAAACTATAGAAAAAATAACAGCAAAAGTAATATTTTTTTTACTTTAAGTTATTTTTATGCTTTATATAGCTTAAGTAATTTAAATAAATAAAAACTAAAACATTAATGTAAAGCTAATTGCTACTTATATATATAGTTATAACGTGCAAAAAACTTGTAACATATTTAAAAATACTTAGGTAAATATTTATAATATGTAAAACTTAGCTATTTGTAATAGCACATAAATGAGTTTTTTTGCTAGCAACGCTTTTACTATTTATAAGCATGAAATTGCGCAGTGTATATAAATCGTTTTAACAAAAAAGTATAGTTTTTATTTAAAGATTGCTGCTTATAGATTATTATTAAAGGCTGTAAAGGTTATAAACTAAAATAAACACTTGTTTGCTATTGCTTTTTTTTTTTAGCGCAAGTTGTAATTTATATAAACGTCTTTAGATATTCTTTTATATGCTAGTATTATTGTTATGCTATAAAACCTAAGTTTTATCTTAAGAATACTGCAAAGTTTAAAATTAGCATTACATTAATTATTAACAAATGTATTAAATTTTATGGCCTTTGTTTTAAGGTATTATAATTAATGTTAACATGTTTTTATAATTGTTTTAATGTAAAATTTCGAAAAGGATTTTGTTAGATTAATTCTTTGCAAAGGTTGGACTTACTTACGTTATGTTGCGTTTTGTTTATTTATTTTTGTTTACGCAAATAACAAACGAAATGCTTAATATAAAGAAATCTCCTTTTGCTTTAATGCTTATTACACAAATTTGCAAAACTTAAGCAAATATACTTTAGTTATAAAGTGCAAGCTATTATACTAAGCAAAAAATACAAGCTGCAATAATATAGTACAGTTTTAATACTATTATATAAAGCTTTTAAGCAGTTATGCTACTTATGCTATTTTGTTTTAGCTAACATTATTGCTTAGTTATAGCTAATATTAAAGCAAGTGCTTTGTTTTACATAAAAATAATAATATGTATATTAACTATTTTATTACAATTAAAAATTAACTTTAATTTTAACTTTAACTTAAACTTTAATTCTTTTTTTTTAAGGAAGCTCTTTAATATTAACTTCTTTTTTTCCGGGAGGGCCCTTTATAATTATAGTTATACTAAAAATAACAAAAGTTATAAGCTATAAACATTAAGTAAGCAATTAGCAGCCTAAGCATAAATTAAACCTTAAGTGCAAACAAAGGCTTAATTAGCACTTTTAACATAAATATTAGAAAGCTAGGCCTTGTATTTAAAAAAAGCAACAAAGGAGAAATACTAGTTTATTAAATTGCAAAAGATTTAATAGAATAAACAGAACAGCAGGCTATTAAAAATATTAACAAACAAATAGTTAAAAGTAGCTTTATAAAACATAGCTTTTTATAGTGTTTTTAAGCTTTGTTAATAGTAGCTGCGCTTTTAATTTTGTTTTTTAATGCTTTTTTTTAATAAAGGGCTTAAGCAATTAATGCTAACATTACATATTATAAAATTAAAAAGCTTATTTAAAATAACAGATTAAAAACGAGCTTTTTTTTTAAGTTAAAGGACTTTAAATAAACGAACAAATTAGTAAAAATGCTAATGTAATTAGTTTAAGTGCAAAAGGAGGAATAGCTTTAAAAAATGTTAGTAAAGCATTAGATTTACTTATAGATAACTTGAACTAAGCATAGCTATGCTACGCTTGTTTAACACTAAAAGTTGTGGTATAATGCTTTAAAACTGCTATTTTTTTAAAGTAGCAGTAATTAGTAAGCCTAAGTGTTCGGTTTAGAAATTTAATAACAAAATATGCTTGCAAAGTTATGCTAAATTAGTGCATAGCATTAAAACAACAACTAAAGCTTTTATTTAAAGCAAACGTAGTATATATTCGTAAGCAATAGTATTAAAATGGTTTAATAGCAAAATAAGATCTTAATAAAGTTAAGTTAGCAAAAAACCTATTAATTAAGTTTTTTAACGAATATGTTAAGTTAAGTAGTAAGTTATATTCTTTTTTAGCTCTTGTTAAATAAGATTTATTTTTTAATACTAGCAAAATACTTTATACTAATCTATGTGCTAATAGCTTTAAGTAATGCTAGTAATATATATGTAGTTAAAAGGCTTCTTATAGATCTTAGGCTAATAAAGCTATATATTCTAATAAAGAATTAATAGTTGCATATAAAGTAAAGCTTTTATTTGTATAACATAACTACAATTAAAAGAACAAAAACAAGTTTTATATTAAATAGCTCTTTTTGCTTTTTAGCTGTAAGCTTAATAGCTTAAAACCTAAAGGTTTAAACTTGCAACATATGTTTATGCTACGCAGCTATTTAAATACTAAGCTGTAATAAAAGATTATATATTAACAACCTTACTTTTGTTTTAATAGTGATAGCAATTAGCTTATACTGGAGAAATAAATACTTTGTTTAATTAAAATAAGTATTGCAGCTTAAAATACCTATATTTAAGACTATATTATAGATTTTAACCTTTAACTCTAAGTTTATAACGTTAGTAATTAAAACATAGTTTACTTTTTTACAGTTGTTACTGCTTTAATGCTATTAGTTAAAATGTTGTTTATTTAAGGTTTTAAACTGTGCTATGTTGTTGCTATTATAAGCAAATTAAGCTAGCTAAAGCGCTATATTATATTTTCTTTTAATGCTATGTTATAGTTTTAAAACTAAATTTTTTGCAATAGTAGTAGTTATAGCTAGCTTAATACTAATTTAGCTGTTTTTGCTAAATGTTAAGTTTAGCATTAATATATAAACAAAGTGGTTTTATGCTGCTTTATAGCACCTTTGTTTTGCTAATAATTTGGCTTGCTTAATAATGTATTATAGTTTTAATAATGTTGTTTCGGTAGCTAAAGTGCTTTTAACTAACTTAGCTAATCGAAAAAATCTTAGATATATTGTGTTTTTTTTTATTAAGCACAAAACCTAGCTTTATATCTTTTTTAGGATGATTTCTTTTTGGTGTATTATAGCGTTTTTAATTATAACGTAAAGAGGTTAAATATTATTTAAGAGAATTACCCTTGCATTTTTTTCTATAGCAATTTTATGTTTAAAAACTAGCTTATTAAGCAATTTTAAATTGGCCGAAGTTTTAAGAAGTAGTTTTATAAAGCTTAGTAGCTTTAAAGTTAATTTTAAGGCAAGCAAAAAAAAACGAAACTTAAAAACAATAGTACTTTTAGATTTATTATTTTTATTAGTAGTATTTTTATGTTTTTTAACACTAGAAATTTGCATGCTAGCGGTTTTTAAGGATATTTGCAGTATAATCTTTAAAAGAAAAAAATTATAAGTAAAGTTAAAACAGTGCTTAAGCGTGTTAAAAGTGGAATAATTACAATTATAACAAGCGCATTTAATAAGTTAAGCATGTAAAAAGCTTAAAAAGCTAAGTGCTAGCGTATTATTAACAAGCTTAAAAGACTTAATTTAACTATAAATTATAAAAACGTTTAGCATAGCAATAGCATAGCAACAAAAGTATTAAGTAAGGGAGCATATTATGCAAATTAAAAAGGTAACAAAATAGCAAGCCTTGTGCAAGGTTTTATATTTTTAAGGGCTATTTTAACTATAATATATGTTAAGCCTATTAAACAGGCGTATTTTAGCTAATAAAAACTACTAAAGTTAAAAGTGCTTTTAGTTTTACTTAATTTTATACGTGCTAGCTATTATTGCAATAACTATTGTTATAATTAGTTTTACGCAATAATAAAGTAAAATATATTATTTGTTTTTCCTTTATATATAATAAAACGCAAGTTATTAAACGTTAAATGTTTTTTTTTATTAACATAAGTATAGTTTAGCTATAGCAAAGTAAGTAAAAAGTCTAATTTAGCTTTTGTGTTTAATAAGCGTATTTTGTTTTTAGCAAAAAGGCATATATTTTTTAGTAAAGCCTTTATTATAATTTTATTTAAACCTAATATTTTACTTTGCAAATTATGTTTATAAAATGTAGCTTGCTTGCGGGTAATTAAGCAGCAAAATGTAGTTCGTTTGCAAGGTTTAGCTGCAAAATCAAGTAGTATTAATAAAAGCAAAAGGCTTATAATAATTATTGTTATAAAGTGCTATAACACACTTTTAGCAGCTATACTTTATTTAAACCCTATTATTTAACAAAATTTAGAAAAAGAAAATAACTTGCGTTTATAACTTAATATATGCTTTTTATTAATATATTTACTTTAATTAAAGTTATTAACTAATTAACAAAGAAGTATTAAAGTTTTAAAAGTTTAGTTATATTTTATACTTATAATGTTACCTATATTAGCAAGCAATATAAGTTAAAAAAATGCATGCTAAACTAAAACTTTTTAACTTATAATAGTTTAAATTGCTTTATAAAACTAAATAACTAGGTATTTAAAAGCTAACTTTTTTCTAACTAACCTTAATGCAAAGAAAAATAAGGTTATTTTACATAAAGATTAGCTGCTAAATGTTAGTAGCTAAACAAATAAAAGCTAAGTAGTATTACAGTAGTTTTAGCTAAACGGAACCTAATATACAATAGATTTTATACTATAGCTTTTTAGCGTTGCGTTTATTAAGCGTTTATTAAACGTTAAAAAATATCAAACGTTAAAAAACTATCAAACGTTAAAAAACAATTAAACGTTAAAAAACAATTAAACGTTAAAAAACTATCAAACGTTAAAAAACTATTAAACGTTAAAAAACTATCAAACGTTAAAAAACTATCAAACGTTAAAAAACTATTAAACGTTAAAAATTTTAAACGATTAAACTTAATAAATTATTTAAAAACATCTAGTTGCTTTTAATTTTAATTTTATAAAATAACTGTGGCTATTTTCCGTATTAATGCTATATTAATAGCTATACTTTATATAAGCTTATAAGTTAATTCGTATTTATATATTTCGGATTAGTTTTACTAATAAGTTAATTGCTTGCTATTATATATATTAAACTAGCTAAACACCTTATGCTATTTCTAAATACATAATTTAGTAAAACACCAAGATTATACTGCAATAAATTAAGATTTATTAAAACTGTTTTGCATACTAAAAGTAAAGCTATTTAGCCCTTGCTAATTTAAGACCTTGCTAATTTAAGACATATAAGCAAACCACAGAGGTTAAAAAGCTCCGAACTAATTATATATAAACTTAAGGATAGCTACTATGTTTAACAATAGCCCAGATAAAAGGCATGAACTTTTGTAGCCATAACAGATTATTATATGCAAAATAAAAAGTTAACCACTTAGTTTTAAGCCCTAATATATAGCTTTTGTTATATTTGCTATGCTATACTTTAACGTTATGCGCGTTTATAAGTTATTAAATTGGTTTGTTTATTTATTTAATCTTTAGAAAAATAAAAATAAGAAAGTTATTTTAAATAAAAATCAGGCTATTATTTAGGAAAGTTCGGACTATTATATTACTTTTGCAGTTATGCAGTACTGCTTTTTAAAAGCTTTTCTGCAACTTCTTTTAATTTATAAGGCCTAATTTTAATTAATTAGCAGTTACAAAAAGTGTAAAGTCTTAAAGGTTAAATATAACGTAGCTATTTTTTATATTAGTGTTCTTTTTTTGTAAAGCAAGCGTTTTATAATTTAAAACAACTTATTTTTACTGTATAATTAAGCCTAAGCTTACTTATTTCTAGCTTACTTAATAGCTTTACTTCACTTTAGTAAGTATTTTATAGCGTACATATATATATAGTACTTTACATTAAAAGCTTATAAAAAGCTTATAAAAGCTTAGGCGTATATAGTACATATATTAAAGCTTACAAAAAGCTTACGAAAGCTTAGGCGTACAAACGTACATATAACGTTTAAAGCTTACAAAAGTTTATATATACGTAGTACTTTACATTAAAAGCTCACAAAAAGCTTACAAAAGTTTAAACGTCCGTAGTACATACGTTAAAGCTTACAAAAGCTTAAACATATAAGCATACGTATTAAAGCTTATAAGATTATAAACACTAGCGTTAAAACATTACAACTATTAAACTTTAACCTTTTGTATTTTTAAATAACTAAAAGGCGCAATAAGCAAACTATATATATGAACTTTTTCTTTTATATTTAGTTTATAATTATGCGCGCTATTTTAATGATCTACAATTATATAAAGAAAAACCTGCTGCTAACTAGGTTTTTTAAGCAACTAGTAAGCTATTAGCTAAAAGTCACTGTTTACTTTATTAAGCTATTAAAGTTAAATTAAAACCAGAAAATCTTTTTTTAAACGTAATACTATAACATATTACGCTATTACTAAAAACATTATTATTTTGTTTTATGTTTATAGCTAAAGGTTAATATTTACTTTATTAAACTATTAAAGTTAAGTTATGCATAAAATAAGGAAATAAAGGTAAGCTTACCTTTGTTATGTTTTTTAAACGTAATATTGCAACATATTACGCTATTGCTAAAGATATTATTTTGTTTTATGTTTATAGCCAAAGGTTAATGTTTATTTTATTAAGCTGTTAAAGTTAAGTTGTGCATAAAACAAGGAAATAAAAGTGAGCTTACTTCTGTTGCGTTTTTTAGATGTAATACTATAACGCATTGCATTATTGCTAAAGATATTATTATGTTTATATTTTATAACTTTAAACTTGTAAGCTTGCGTAAGCATTCTTGTTGCGTTCTTTAAACGTAATACTGCAATATATTATACTATTGCTAAAGATATTATTATGTTTATATTTTATAACTTTAAACCTGTAAGCTTACGTAAATAAAGCTAAGCATAAACGTAAAGCTAGATTTAATTAAAATAATAAAATAACAAAAGCTAAAGTGCTAAGTTAATAAGCTAAAAATAAGTATGCAAATATTAAGTGTGCTTGTTTTATGTGCAATGTAAAAAAGCAGAATTTATTTAGCTTAAAAAAGCACAAGCTTTAGATATATATTATATTACGCTAAATTAAAACCAGAAGTAAAGCTATTTAGCTTTTGCTAATTTAAAACATATAAGCAAATAAAAGGTTAAAAAGCTCTAAATTAATTGTTGTTGCGTTTAAATATATAAACGCTTATTATATAAAAGTTAACTAGTATAAAAGCAATAAATGCATGCTGTTTTAGCTTAATATAATAGTAGTTATAAATGGTAAATTAACTATATATAAACAGCTATATATAGTAAGTTTATGCTTTAAAAAAGCTTTAAAAACAGGTAATAAGTAGCTACTATTAGCTACTTTTAAGCTATAAGCATAATTTGCTCCTTTAAAAGTAAGCAATAAGTAGCTACTACTAGCTACTTTTAAGCTATATACATAATTTGCTTCTTTAAAAGAGCTTATAGTTTAGCTAGTATTTTAATATAACAATTATTAGCAATATTTTTGCAGCTATAATAAATTATTATATATAAAATAAAGTTAGTTTTAAGCTTAATATTAGCCTTTATTTTACCTTTAATTATTGTGTTATACTTAATGCATAAAACAAAAAAAGCGTTTAAAAAAACATATAATAACGTACTTTATACTTTTACGCTAAAGACTTAAATAAAGCACTTTATACTTTTACATACTTAAATAAAGCTATTTAGCCTTTGCTAATTTAATATATATTAGTATTAAAAGTTATAAAGCTTAAATTAATTATATATAATAATAAGCATTATATTAAAACACTAAATAGTAAAGTATTTTGCTTTTTTACTTAATAAAACATAAGCTAATGTTTTATTTTATATATGCACTAAAATGCTTAAAAGATCTTTAGTGCACTTTTTTAACCTTATTTTATATATAGACTTTTTGCAAGGAAAACTTACCTAAAAAAATGCTTAAAGATTACTTGTTTTTTTTTTTTTTTTTATTTCAAGTCCAAAATTCCTTAGGTTTAAACAAAGATTTATAAACTTAAGCATTAAACTACTTTTAACCTTGCTACATGTCTAGGTGTTAAAATAGTAAGCAATATGCTGCTTTATATTAAGAATTATTTTTTTACGTATAAAGGACTTTAATTTGCTTTTAATAGAATTGCTTTACATAATTAAGTAGTAAAAAAGCTCGCAAAAAGTTTAAAAGTAAAGTAGTAGCAAGCTTAGTTCTAGAAATCTTATAAAAAGCATTTTAACAAAATCTATCTTTGCTTCTAGTAGCTTGGGCTAGTTTAGTATAGCTTAGTTTAATACATAATGTTTTAAGAAATATAGCTTGCTATACAGTTAAAGCTTCGTTAAAAACCTGCTTAAAAATTAAAAACTAATCTATTAAAATTAAAAGCGTACTATAAAAAAAAAAAAAACATATCTAAAAAGCAGTACTATTTTTAATTACTAATATCTAAAAAGCAAAGCTTTAGCAAAACATCCAAAAAGCAAAACCTTGCTTAATTACTAATATTTAAAAAGTAAACCCTTAGAATAACATCCGAAAAGTAAACCTTTGCTTAATTACTAAGTATTAGCAAAACATCCAAAAAGCAAACCTTTACATAATTACTAAGTACTTTAAGCATTTAGTTAAAGTTTGTACGTTAGTAAACAAGCGTTTTTAACAACTTAAGCAGCATTTTTATACGCGCTAAGTTATAAAATATAAAATATAAAGTATAAAGAAAAATATAGCCATAACTATAACTATTTTACTGTTAAGAAGTAAAAATATAAACTAAAAAGTAAAGCAGCAATAAATCGGGCAGCTATTTGCGCTAAACTGCAGCAAATGCCTTGTTATAAATGTTACAACAAACAAGAAAGTATAAAAAATTAATATAATAAGATTTATTATAAAATAAATTAACAAAAATAGCAGTTTAATAATTAAGGTCTTTAACGTGCTTAAGCAAAAGCTAACAGTTATTTTCCGATATTTTAGCTTGCTTAATCTAATCAAAAAATAAAATAGTACTATTAATTGCTTTCTTAGATTTAAGATTATCTTTTATAAAATCGCTATTTAAGTTAAACATAATAAAGTTGCTAAAGCTTAGGTTTACAACTAAAGTACGTTTAGCAATTTATAAATAAAACAAAACATTAATAGCTATATTTAAATAGGTATTCTTTAGTAATATGTAGCAATATATATAGCAAAAAGTATTAATAAGCTTATACTTTATAAGAACTTTTTATTTTTAAGGTTTAAATACATAATTAAAGTCTTTTATATAAGCGTATTTTGTATAGTTTAAGGTTGCTTTTTTTGCTAAATCTTATTTGATTATAGTAAGCTAAGGGGTAAAGTTAAAAAAAGAAAATTGTTATAAATGTATATTTTGTAAAATAGTAAAACTTAAAAGGTTTATTGCAAGACTTAAAAGAGCTAAAAGCAGAGTTTTACTAAAAATGTTACTAGGTCAAGTTTTACTAAAAATGTAGCTAAGTTAAATCTTACTAAAGATTTAGCTAAGTTAAGTTTTACTAAAAATGTTGCTAGGTTAAGTTTTACTAGAGATTTTGCTAAATTAATATTGTATAAACTAAAAAACCTTAATTATAAAGTTATCAAGAAATTTTAACGATAAAGAACTTTTTATATACGTAGCAAAAATATAAAAAATAGCTACTAGCACGTAAGCAGCAGCAAAGCTAAAGCTTTAATTGCTTTAAAAAATTAAATAACTTATATAGCTATATTTAAATAATTAACAGTAGTTTATAAATTGTAGCCCTTAAACAAGTTTAAAGTAAAAAGCAATAGTAGCTTTAAAATTTAAGTTTTGTTTATAAAAAAGTAGGCTAAACAAAAGCATTTAAGCAATAATAGTATTTAAGATAACTAATTTCTAGAACGTTTGTTTTTAAACAATTTTACGTGTGCTTAAAACAATATAACGCAGATTTTAATGCTAAATATTGTTTACTATACAGTTAAAAAAAAACGTACTAAGTTTTATACTATTAAAAAAAGCGCTAAAACATAGCTTAAACGTTATAATATTAATAAGCCTTAAAACGTATTAAATAAGCTTAATAACTTTGCAAGCATTAAGCGCTTTATAAGTTTTATACTTAATTACTGCATTAACAAAAACAAAAAGCATTTGTTAAGCTTAATACGCATTACTATTTGCAAACTGCATATAAGGAAATTCTAGTTTATATAAGCTAATATTTAGCTAAAGTTACAGATTTTCTAAGTTAAAAAAAAAAAAACCAAACAAAAGAACTTTAACTTTACTAGCTTTTTTGCTACTATTGTTAATCTTAAAAAGCTCCTAAAGCTATATGCTGCTTAATTTGCTACTTGCTAAGCGTAAAAACATAATATTATTTATAAAACTTTTTAAGTGCAAAGTAAGCATTTTAAAGTAAAACAAAAATATATTTTTAGCTAACTAAATAGTACGTTTATACATAAGCTATTAGACTTTTTTATATAAAGCTTAATAGCTTTGCTTTATAATTAATGTAAAAAATGCGTAAAAAAGCTTGTTAAAAAAAATAAAAGCGTTATAAAATTTACAATTTAGTAATAAGTAATAAAAGAATAGTATAAATTAATACTTGTAAAAGTTTTATAAAATAGAACTTATATAAATATTAAAGGTAAATAAAAAAAAAAAAGCTATAAAAAAAGAAATTAAAAAAACTATATAAAATATGTTAATAGGTTTTATAAAGGTGAAAATTATAGTAAGCACTTACTTAGCATATAACATATATATATAAATAAGTGCTTTTTTTTGCTTACTTATAAAAAAGTGCCTGTTTTAGGTTACTTTGTTATATAAGTAGTATAAGTGTTGTATTTTTAGTTCAAAATAGCTCGTTTAACATTTAATACTAATAGCTAGCTTAGTTTTAACTTTTTTAAGCCATATATTATTAGTTTAACAGCAATGTTACAAAATGTTATAAGTTTATTAAAATAAAAAAAAAAAAACCGTTAAAAATCTATAGCAAAAAAACAGCAATTATAGCTATATTACTTTAGACCTTTTAGCTAATAAATAGTTGCTAGCTATTATATTGCTTAATATATATACTTACTAAAAAATTCAGCAAAGTGACTAAAAAAAAACGCAAAGTTTAACATGTTTTAAAAAAAGTATAATAATTATATAAAACAATAGCATATTTAGTAACATATTTACTACTTATATATATAAAGTATTTACTTAAAAACTTAAATACTAAAATACTAAATTTAAATAATAAGTATATAAGTACTAAGGTTTAAATAAGTAATAAACACATAATAAATAACTAAAGTACTTAAGTATTTAATGTAATGCTAAATTTACAGACCTTTTTTTGTAATTATTTAGCTATTAGTTTTTTATACTTATAACATATTTATGCTTGCGCAGAAATTATACTTAATGCTTATTTTTACAAGCATTATTATAGCAGTAAATTAAAAAAATAACGCTTGCAATAAAAATAGCAACACTAAAAATAAAATTAAAATACTTAAGCATTTTTTTAACAAAATTTATGCTATAGAAATTAAAAACAAAGTTATAAAAAACGTTGTATTAAAACTTCAAAAGACTAACAGATTTTTTAAGCTAGCGCAAAATTACTTTTTTAACAAAATTAAGAAAATCTAGCAATTTTCTTAAGAATATATTAAAAAAACACTACTAATTACAGTAAATTAAGATTATATAAAAGTTTTTTTAGTATTTTGTTCTACTTTTGCTTTTTGCTTTTTGCTTTTGCTTCTACTTTTGCTTTTGCTTTTGCTTCTGTTTTTGCTTTTGCTTTTGCTTTTGCTTTTGCTTTTATTTTTGCTTCTGCTTTTGCTTCTGCTTTTACTTTTGCTTTCTGTTCTGCTTTTACTTTTACTTTTGCTTTCTGTTTTACTTTTGCTTTTGCTTTTTGCTTTTGCTTTTTACTTTTGCTTTTGCTTCTGCTTTTATTTTTATATATTAAAATAACTATATTAACTTAGAAACTTTAGTTTATATTTAACATAAAAATCAAAATCTTAAGTAGCATAGTTTTTAGTATATACGTTAAATAAAAGCTAAATTTAAAATGCTTTAATTTTTTGCCTATTAACAATATAATTAAAAAAAAATTAAACTTAGATTTACTAAAAAAAGCGAAGCTTTTTTATATTAAAGCTTTTTAAAGTAGCCCTTAGAAAAAGTATTTTTTAAAGATTATACAGCAAAAATATTATGCTATAAAGCTTATTACTTAGCTTTTTAGGTCTTAAAACGCCATGCTTTACTAGAAATGCAAAACACTACTAAAGAACACAAAGCATACTAAACGCTTTAGCGTTTATTTGTTTTTTTTTTGCTGTTTTTTTACTATTAGTAATACAAGTACATACAAAAACTGCATTTTTGCAAACAAAAAGCAAAAATGTACGTTTGCTAATTTAGCTAATAATATTATAACTTATTTAAGCACGTTTAACGTTTTAAATAACTTACAAAAAAATATTACAAAAAAAAACAGTTTAGCAAAACATGTTTTCAAAAGTAACAAATTATAACGTTTAACCTAGCAAGCTTAACACAAAGCTATAAAGCATTAAAAAAAAAAACAAAAAGAAAAAAAAAGAAAAAACAAAAAGAAAAAAAACAAATAAACTCCAAATAAAAGATCTTACAAAATAAAAAAAGTAATAAAGCAGCTATAATAATTTATAACAAATAAAAATATTTTAAGTTAAAATACAAAAAAAAAAAAAAAGTTTGCTTTATGGAAATTTATATATAATGTTTAGCTATACAAAATAACTTTATACTAAGTTTGCAATACAGTATATATGCTAACATAAAGCTTTATATTTAAAGATATAAATATAAAACAACAGCTATTGTTAGTTTAAAAAAACTTAACATTATTAACAAAGTAATTTAAGCATTATAAATACTTTTAACAAAATTTATGCTATGCTTTTAATTATATAGTTTTGCTAATTATATTTATTATTATTACTTGTAGTATGCACAGCTAACTAACTAAAGATTACTTAACTTAGCAGTTATATTTACTGTTTTAGCAAAAATATCTACTTTAATTTAACGTTACCTTATAAAGTATAAAGAAAAGTATAGTAGCAAATAAATATATTTAAAATAACTAAAAAAACAATATTTATTATTTTAATAATATACTTTTAATAATACTTAACATAGTAGTTTAACATTACTACTAATAATATAACTTTATTATAGCAAAATTAAAACATGCTACATAAAAAGTATTGCTTAAAGCTACTTGTAATAAGACATTACAGCAATATAAAAAATGTTGCAACATTATATTTACGTATAAGGGTTATTCTTTTATTTTTTATTTAAATAAAAAAATTGCCTAGAGGCAAAAAATAATATGCTATATATATAAGTTATAAAATTTCTTTTATAAATAACATAACTAAATGTAATAGTTATGGATTTTTTTTATAAAAGAATAGCTTAAAGGCTAAGAATAGTATGCTAAATACTTAACTTGTAAAATGAAAAGCTTTAGCAATTTTAAGCTGCAAAATATTATTGGATTTAAGCTTGCAAGCTAAATTATTAAGTTAAAAATATAGTAAATTTTACTTTAAAGTAAGCATAAAAACTATAAAAAACTAAAAAAGTTTATACCTTTATTTACTCTAGTTTAACAATAGTATAAATAGTAAAATATAGCTTGCTAGCAAACTTAACAAATGTATTATATATAACTTATTTGTAGTACTATTTAACTAAGTTGCTGCTTAAGTTAAACAATTTAACAGTATTAAAATTAACAGTAATAAAGGCGTTTTAGTAGCTTATATAAGTAATTATAGCGATATTAAAATATAAACTACAAGTAAGTGTTTTATAAATAAGTGTTTTACAAAAGTTAACGTTAAGGTTAGCAGAAAGATTTAATAGCAAGCTTTTAACGTAACAAAATAATCTTTTAAAAAAGTTGCTAAACTATATATAAAGCTAATTTATATTAATAAAAGCGGTATAATTTATAAAATAATAATAGTACTACGCTTTAATTATGTTTTTAAAAACATTAAAGTTAAAGCAAAAATATATATAAGCAGAATATATGTTAAAAATGTATATATAATTTAAACTTAAAAAGGCAAAATGCTGTTATACTTTAGCTATAACTATTTTAATTAACTTAGGTATAGCAAAAATAAAATTATTAACTTTAAAACAAGCTGCAATAGCAGCTACTTTTTTATTATAGCTAAAGTTGTAGCTAGCTAAAATAGCACGGTACTACTTAAAGTAGCTAAAAAACTAAGTAGCTTTAAGTTTATTTAGCGTAATAACACTGCTAAGCTTTTTAGTATTATTGCTTAGTAGAAATATATAAGCTTTATAACAAAAAATTATATAAGCTATAAATAAACAACAATAATAAACAACATATAATAATATATAAGGCCGTAAAATATTAAAGAGCTATTATATATTGCTTTAGACTAAAAGAATTAAGCTAGTTAAATTAAAACGTTTTACTTAATAAAGGGTTGTTTTAAGCTATAGCTTTAATTTTAAAGTAAACGTTAGCTATAAGTTTTCGCAAAATAGCTAAAATAGCGGTTTTATGTATAAAGTTATTAGCAAAGTTTTTAGTAAAGCATAAAAAGTAATAATTAGGCTTTATTTAATTATAGCAGTTGTAATGCTGCTTTATAAAATTTTTTAAAATAAGGCCAAGCAAGAGTTAATAAACGTAAGCCTAAAGATTTTAACACATAGTTTTCTAAAGCTTATTATTAATAACAAAAACAATACTATTAATAGTAATGCTTGCTTTAGCAATAAGCAAGAAAATAATAATACGCTAAAACTTAGTAGAATTTTTAAGCAAATAAATTAACTGCTGTTAATTTGCTAATAAGCTAGCATATAAAATAAAAATTTTGACTATTTTATAATATGTTTTAATAGTAGCAGCTAATTACTTGATTTTTTTTTTATTTAACATAAAAATTAAACAATTACTTAAAAACGCAGGTTTAACATTAATAATAAACGCAAACTATATATAAGCTATTTTATAAAAGTTTAAAGCTGTAGTTGCAAGCTAATAAGTTAACACAAAAAAAGTATTGCTTTTAATATATAAATAAAAAGAGGTATTATTTGCTAAAGTAAAATATGTTGCAAATTTGCTAGTGTTTATTATAGCTAACACTATAACAAGGGTAAATAACAAAAAAGGGGTGCTAATAAAAGAACAGCTATTATATACTAATAATAACGCGAAAGTTTAGTTGCTTTAATATAGCAACTTTAAGCCTAGCAATCAAAAAGTCCATGTTTACTGTTTTTTTGTAAACTTTATTTAAAATAACGCAAAAATATTTTTTAAAATTAGGGTTAGAATTAAATTTACGAACTAGTATTTTGTTCGTTATAAATATTAAGCAGGTTTTAAAAAACCTTTAGTTCTTAAAGCAAACAGCAAAACAAATTTTCTTGCTAAAACAAACATTTTGCTGCTTTGCAACATGTTTAGCAATAACAATAGCAAAAAAAACGCGTAGCTATATGCAAGCAACTACAAATTAAAAAGAAAAATTATTAATAGCAATAATAGCTAAAATAACAGTAGTTTTATTAAACCTAGTATTACTAGTAATTATAATATATTAGTTAGCTTAAATAGCGCAAAAAACTTTGTTAATTTTTTTGCTTACAGGAAGCTTGTTTTGTTTTACAAAAGCTTTTTTATATACTACTAAATATGTTTTTTTAGTGCTTTTGCTTTAAAACTTAAATAAGTTATTAAAGCTTTTAAGGATTTTATATAGCTGCTTTTTATTAAAGTTGCTACATGTTATATTTATATATAAGTTATTAGCATAGCAAAACAAAGCAAAATGTTTTGCAAAAACATAATTTTATAAGATTACATTTTGCAAAACTACATTTTATAAGAATATAATAGCGCTAACTTATTAGCAAAATAATATTAATAATAAATAAATATATAATAAAAACAGTATTTAAAGAAAATATAAGCAATAAATAACTAATAATAAGCATATGCTTATAAAAGGAAAAATAGATAAAAAAATATATAAAAGGGATAAATAAAACAAAAAAGATAAATATACAAAAGCAAATATATAAGGGCAAATATATAAAATAGCAAGTAAAAAATTATTTTAGTAAGAAATACTTGCAAAAAACAGAAAAAAAGCAGGAAAAAATATACCTTAGTTTATATATAAAAGTTATGCATGCAAAGTAAGTAAACATATATATATAAATTTATAAAAGAATACATATATATAAAATATGAATTTTTAAAGGGTTTATTAAGCTGTTTATACTAAAATTAAGGCAACTATTAAGTTAAAAAATATTTAGTATAAAATGATTACTTAAAAGCAAAAAAGCAAAAAATAATATAAAAAAGTAATAAATCTAATTGTTTAATATAAAATTATTGCTTGTATGCTTAAACACAATAAGTAATTACTATTTTTTATTAAATTAGTTCGTATTTTTTTAAGGATTTTTTTGCTTAAGAGCATTTAACTTGTTAAATCTGGATTATAAAATACTAAGCAATGTTTTAGGTATAATAGTAGCGTTTTTATTAAAGTTTAAAGCTTTTGCTTTTGCAAGCTTAAAAAAGTTTAATATAAGGCTAAAAGAAAATATTTAGCTTTCGAAAGCAAAAAAGTTATCAGGATTTGCTTTAGTAACGATTTTATTTTTATAAACGTTTTTATTTTACTGCTAGTTAATAGATTTTAATATTTTGCGTGTAATACGTTAACTAGCAAATTATTAAATAGCTTAGTTATTCTATTTACTTTAGCTAACGCTTATATAGTTTAGCTTTTATTAAATGTAGATGTAATTTATAAACGTTATACTATAATATTAATTTAATATAGTAGCAAGATTAAAAGTATTAATTATAAAAAGGAAATTAAGCAAAACGTGCTGTTTGCTATTAATTATTATGCTAAGTTTTTAATTAGTGCTTTTATTTTTGCTATAAACAATTTTAATAGCATAAGCAAATTGCTTAGTAGCTTTTTTAAATAGCTTTTTAGCAATAGTAGTGTTTTTAATATATAGGCACTTGTAATAATTTATGCTGCATAAGTTAAAAGAAATGTTTTTTTTTTTTTATAATACTTATTTGTTACTTTTATACTTGTTTTTTTTGCGTATATTTACATAATAAACATTAGCTATTTAATTTAGCTTGCAAGATTGCTACATAACAACGTAGCGTTAATTTTGTATATTATTGCTGCTTATAGAAATAACAAAATAAAAAAGGAAAAAACCTTTACTTGTTATTTAGCTTATAGCTATATTATATATAGATAACATATTTATTTTGCTTTGCTAAAAAAAAGCAATCTGGGTTTAATAATTCTTTATATAGGATTGCTTTTAAAGCTTAGTATTATTTTAACAAAGGACTTATAATATTAAATATAAAGCAACAAGTTAGCTACAGAAGCACTTAAGCATATTAGCAAGAAGAGATTTTATAATATTAGCTAAAGCTTAAGAAAGCAGGAAAAAAAGGCGGAAAAGTAGCACACCTTAAACTTAATCCCAAAAGTTAATATAAACTAAAGTTAAAAAAAATAAACTTGCTAGCATACTTAAGCAAAATTAAATAAAAGAAATAAAAAAGCTTGCTAACAAGGTTAATAAAAGTATATAAAAACGTTAGTAAAATAACTTGCTTTTTTAGTTTTTATTTTAGTTGTTTTAGTTATTTTAGTTGTTTTAGTTGTTTTGGTTGTTTTATAAGCGGCTTTATTAAAAACAATATTAATAGAAGTAAAAGCATTAAACATATTTAACAAACTAATAAATATATTAGTACATAAATAAAAAAAAAAGAGTTATAAGATAGGTATATAAATTAACTTATTACAAGCTAACTAAAAGTTTTATTATAAAGTTAAGCTAGCTTTTAAAATGTATAAATAAAGGCGCGTATATAATTGTTAATACTTGGTTAAATTAATTATATATGTAAGTTTAAACAAGTATAAGATTTTAAGTTGCTAGATAAAAAATTATAATTGTATATATAAGTTTAAACAAATATAGGATTTTGAGTTGCTAAATAAAAAATTGCAATTGTATGCGCGTGCGTTAAAGTAGAAAAAACTGCTATAAATAATAATAAAAAACATGTTAAAATTTCTTAAGAGGTATATATATAAATGCGTACATAAACTAAATATAAATTAGCACATAATAAAAATTAAATGTTAAAACAATATAATAAATTAAAGCATAGTAGTATTATAATTAAAGCAAAAATAAACTTACTTATTTTTTTTAAAATAACTATACTTAGCAAAATCTTTGAATTTATTTTGCGTAAAATAACTTAGCATTATTTTTGAACTTATTTTTTTTAGAATAATTATACTTAGCAAAATATCTTTAAACTTATTTTTTGTAAAAATAGCTATTTTTGTAGCATAATTATACTTAGCAACATTTTTGAACTTATTTCCTATAAAAGTAGCTATTTTTATAGCATAACTATACTTAGTAAAACATTTAAGAACTATAGCTATATTTTGCTAATAATATAAAACTTTGCCTATAATAACACAGCAATAAAATAGCTAATTATAAAATAATAAAAAAACGCTTAATAGTACTTATGTTATAAGTTCGCATAAAAAGCATAAAAGATTAAAATAACAAGGTTAAAAGTCTTAGTTATATTAACTAATATAATATATTTACAAACTTATTTACTTAAAGTATCTTTTTTAATACTTTTTATACTGCATATATTATTATTTTTATTTAGTAAAATGTTAGGTTTTCTTAGGTAGCAAATTGCCTTTTTAACGTTTATATATTAATGTTTTAGCATATAAACAGCAGTTTTTTAAAACAGTAAATTATAGGCATATTTTTTATTATATTAAACAAGCTAGTTACTATTATTATTACTATTAGCATTAAAGTTAAAGTTTAAATTAATTTTATGCTATTTTTTAGGTAATTTATATTTTTAATAGCTAAAATGCGTTACTAAGCTTTTATTGCTAAAGTTAAAGTTAAAACTTCAGCAAATTTTTTCAAATAAATTATATTTGTTTTAAAAATGCTTATAGCTTTTTAAGTAATGCTTTGCTAACTAGTTATTTTTGCTAAATAAGTAATATTACAAATAAAAGTATAACTTAATAAAATAATTTATTATATTTTTGAATTGTTTAATAATAGTAATAATATTTGCTGCTTGGATTTTGTTTTATGTAATAGCTTTATTATGCTTATGCTTTTATTAAATAAAAGCGTAAAAATAAATATAAGAACTAAAGTTCTAAAGTTTATTAAAGCAACCTAAGCAATAAACAGCAGGGTAGTAAAAATTATTAAGCTTAGCTTAATAAAGCAAAGCTTGCTTAATAAGCAACAAGAAAACATTATATGATTTAGTCTTGTGTATATATAAGGAGTTATGTAAATAAACCGGACTAAAAGAGGCATAAAAAGCTGTAAATTAAGCTAGAAAGTTTTTAGCAAGCAAATCGTTACAAAAACTACAAAAGTTTTAAAGCAAAAGCAAACAATAATAAAGTTAAAGCTTAGTTAAAAAAGGGGCTAAAGTAGGAGTTATAGATATAACGCTAAAAAAAAAGGTTAATAAGTTATTTTTTATTGTAGTAATATTAACAAAAGAAAAAAAAGCATGCAAGGGCAAAGCATAGTTATTATACGTAATATAACTAAAACTGCAGCATTTAGCGTTATTATTTAAAAAACAGCTAATAAATTAGCGTTTGCAAAATGCTATAGTAAATTTATGCATAAGACCTTTAAGCTTATTAGCTTTAGCAAGCAAAATTTTTGTGCTAAAATAACTATTATAACTAGCTTAACTAAATTGCTAAAGCATATTAATAAAATTAAAAGCGTTTATGTAAATAATAAAGTTAATATGCTTAAAGTTTATGCTAAGACTTATAGCTATAGTAGCAACAATAAACCTGCTTTATTTAAGCTACTTGTTTAAGTTAGCTTATTTATTAATAAGTTTAACATAATAAAATAAAATATTAAAACGTAAAGCTAAACTTTAATACTTGTTTTAAGTTAAAATATAAATTATGTTTAGCTGCTTAAAATATAACTTTATTTAGTTAGCTATTTTTACTAAGTAAAGTAGCATAGCTTCTTTATTAGCATTAATATATTAGTAGCAAAGGTTATTATGTATATATAAAGCTTTAATAATGCAAGTTTTATTTAGGTTAAAATATAAGGCGTTTATAAACTGCTGCTTTATAAAAAGCAGAAATATTTTAATTAAGAAAACCTAATTAAAGAAAACTTTAGCTAGCAACTTAAAGATATTTATAAGTTTTTATTGCTAGTTTTTTGCAAACAATACTTTTTAAGCCTTGTTTAAAATAACATAATTAATTAAGTATTAGCTTTTTTACTTTGTAATAAAGTTAATTTAGTTGTATTAAGTTATAGCTTTAAGCATAACAAAAATAATAAAGCTTTTAGTTAAGCTAAGATTATTATTATTTTATATAGTAATATTAATGTTAAAAGCGCTAAAATGCTTTTTAGTGTTAAATATAAGCAATAATGTAAGCTAAATAATAATTATGCAAAACTTAAGCTAAACGTAAGCAAGCAGCACATAAATAATAAACTTACTGCTTTTAATGCTAGCTATATAAATAATGTTAGCATAGTTATATATAGCGTTAAGTATTTTTTTTTGCGTAAACTGTAGCTAGAGGTTAATATGCTTAAATATAGTTTTTGCGAACTTTAAAGTTAGAACTAACTTAAAGAAGCTTTTATAATAAGCTTAAAGCTTAAAAGTTAAATTGTTGTTAGTTAAATTATGCTTGCGCTTTGCTAATTTTGCAAAAGCACTATTATTATTGTTGCTTAGCTGCTATAGCGTATACTACTAAAAAAAAATATTAAAAAACTTAGTAAAAAAGTTATTATTATTATGCTTAACTAAATAAACAAGCTTAGCAATACAAGTAAAATAAAACGCTTAGTAATTAAAAACGTTATTATTTTTAATAGCAATAATGCTTTTATTATTTTTTTTGTTATAGGCGTTAGCTTTAGTTACAATTTTAAAGCTTAAAACCTTGTTAATAAGTTTGCTGTTAAGAAATTTGCGCTTAAAAGCAATAGTAATATGCTTTTATTTTTAAATGTTAATTTTTTAGCTAAAGCTGCTTAAAGTAATGTTAGTAAGGCTAGCTGTAACTTTGTTTATAGAAATAGTTGTGTTGTTTTTATATAGCGCTGCTTTAGAAAAAAAGAAAAAAAAGGAAAAAATACTATTATAAGCAACAGACTTAATTAACTAAGCAAAAGAAAGAACAACAAAAACGTACGTAATAATTAAGCAAAAAACTTAAAGAAAAAAGAATCAATAAACTAAAAACTTGCGGTTTGCTTTTTATTAGCTTTTTTGCTAAATAGTATAAATGCTAACTTGTTTATTATAAACAAATATGTTATAAAGGCTGCTATTTATTATGTTTGTTATGCAAATTGTTATAAGCTTAGTGCAACAAGCAGGCTATTTGCTAATAAAATAAATAATAATACTAAGCCTTTTTAGAAAAACTAACTTTTGTTTAATATAGTTAAAAGCAGTTTTAAAAAAAATAAACATGTTATGCTACTACTTATTTTTAAAATTGCTAATAAAATTAAGGTAATTTATAAGCAAAACGCTAATGCTATTTATTTACGTAATATTAAAAAAATGCTTTAGAAAGCTATAGCTAAAAACTTTATTACTGCGATTATTTTTAATATTTTTTAAGTTAGAAATTAGAAAAAAAGCAAACAACACGCTTAAAAAAAGGTTTTTAAAAGCATTAGTAGTACGTTTAACAAAAAGCTTTATAAAGTAGCAAATATTATTGCAGCTAATATTAATATTATTAGTAATAAGCAAAACTATATTGCTTTTTGTTTATTTTATGCTTGCTAGCTAAATAGTAGTTTTTTTAATTTAATTAGCTACGCTTTTTATAAAGCTAATTTATGTTATAGGTGTTTAGCTGCCTAAGGTTTTAACTATATATATAAACTTAGCTATTATTGCTTTAATAGCGTAAAAAATGTTGCAAAAAAATTAGCTAGCAAAACCTGCAATAATAAGTTAGTTGTATTAAAAATAACGCGCTAAAAACTTAACTAATTTATACGTTAGTAAGTATAGCGTATTACTATTTATTTAGCTAAACTAATAGTTATTAATAGCTTTAGAGTTTTTATATAAAACATAAAAAAAGATTTTAATAATAGCAGAAAAATAGTTTAGAAATAAAACGCCTATATGCTATAAGCTATCGTTTTTAATAGCTATAGCTATTAAAGCAAACAAAAAAACACTTTTAAAAACGTTATTATAAAGCTCGTAGTATATAACTAAGTTAACTAAGCTAAAAACAATGTTGTTTTTTTTGTAAAAGCTTAACTAAGGCTAGTTAGCTTTTATAGCATAGCTAAGCGTAATAGCTTGCGTATTATTTATAAAAGCAAAAAAGCTATGCTTAAAAAAACTGTTTAAAAAAAATAACTAGTTTAGCAAGTAAGCTAAGTATTACAAGAGTTGCTTTTATGTTTATATATAGTTCGAAATACTTTTAGCTTTAATATTATAGTTAAAAAAAATAAACAAAGAATTATAATTTTTGTAACAATTTAGTTACTTAACTACTAAGTAGCTTTTAATAGCAAAATAACTTTTTGTATAAAAAGCAATACGCAAAAAGTAAGCAATTATATTATTAATAATATAGTTATAAATGTTTGCTTTTATTATATTAATAAGGGTTTTTACTTTAAAGTTTTATAAATAAACGTTAAACTTAAGAGCTTTAAGAAATTTGTTTAGTTTAGCTAAACTATAAGCTTTAGCAACCTTATTTATATATAACAATATGTTTTGCTTTAAAAAGCGGGCAAAAATAAAGCTAAGCAACTATATTTGCGGGTTATGCTTTAAAACTTACGTATACTTAACTATTTTTCTGGACTTAAAAGCTTATATAATAGCAGGTTTATAACAACGCTTATAGCTAAAATACTTTTTTTTAACGTAAGATTAAATGCTGCTTTTGCTTATAATAAAGTAGTAGCACTTAAAACATTTATAACTTTTAATAATTTAAAGAAATAAGCATAACAGTAAATTATAGTTACTATTAATATTAAAACTATAAAACTATGTACTAAACGTAGTTATTAATTTATTTAATGCAAAATACTTACTTTTTTTTAGCTGCATAATTACTTTGCAAATAGCAGCTGCGTTTTTATAGCAGTTATTTAAATAACTTAAAACTGCTAATTATATTAGGCAGAAAACGTTTTAATACTAGTTGTAAAATAACAAAAAAAAGCTGCTAATAGTGCTATGCTTAATAAAAAACTACTAGTTAAAGAACTAAAAGCGCTTGTTTAACATAACGTACTACATATATACAGGTAACAATATAAAATACTAAACAATATATAGCATAAGGCAAAAACGTGAAAATAAATAAACAGTTATAATTAATATAGCTTACTTAAAAATACTAAAGTTAGTAATGCTACAAAAAAATGTAAAAAAAATAAAAAACTATGCGTTTTAATGTGTTATAGGTACTTAGTTATTTAAGTAAGCATATAAAGTAAAATGTATAATAAGAAAAAAAACATAAAGGTAAGTAAAGAGGTAATTTTTACTAAAAGTTAATATAACTATAAAGAAAAACATATGTTGCTTTTATTTAGTATTTTTAGCAGGTATGCAAACAAAATAATTATATAAACATTAAGTGTATAAAAAGGCAAGTTAGATTTACGAAAAGCTATAATAAATATTTAATAACATAATAATAAATAATATATAAAAAAAAACAAAACGTACTAATAAAAAATAATTGATATAATAAGTAAGATTTTAGTATTGCTTTTAAAAGCTGCTAGCTTTTTAAGTAAAAACTTAAAAACTTAGCTAAAAGTTATAAAATGCTTTTAGTTAGCATTTATTATACGAAATGATAATTGTTAGCAATAAGGCAGCAATATATTACTTTTTAAATTACGGCTTAAAAAAAAGTTTTGTAGTACAAAAAGCGTGCTAAAACTAGGGTGTTGTTTTAATAAAAGAGAATTAAAGTAATAAAAAGCAGCTAAACTTAAGTAAAAAGGTAGAAAAAAATAATAATATAAGAAAAGGAAAAAAAAAAAGAAAAGAAAAAAAAAGAAAAAAAAAAGGAAAAAAGAAGTACTTAAGTACTTATTTACTTGCTTAAAGTAAATGATTTAATAAGAAAAAGCAAATACTTAAAAGTAAATATAGCATGTTTTTATTTAATTATGTTAAATATAGCTACTATTTTTTATATGTAGTTTAAAATTAAATGATTAATAGGAAATAAAAAAATAAACAGCATTATATAATAACAAAAAAAGCTTAATTAATTAATTGATTATTTTTAACGTTAAGCATAAAGCTTTAGCTACTTTGCATACTTTAAACGTAGCAAGCTTTACATTAAGATATATATAGTAAGATATGTTAGTACAAAAAGAATTTAATTAATTAATTAACAAGTTAATTAATTGAGATATACGTTGTAATTTTACTAAATATAATATATTTAGATTATTTTAATAATTATAGTTATTACGCTTTGATTTTTTAAGCTAATAACTTTAGTAATTATGCTAGAATGCTTATTATATAAGCATTAAGCAAAACTACTTTTGTTATTTTGCTTTGCTTTATTTTTTCTTTTTTTTTTTTTTTTTTTTTCTTTTTTTTTTTTGTTTAACTATATAGCACTATACAACATTAAAACATGGCTTAGCTACTAAAACACGGCTTAAACTAAGGCTTAACTAACTATAAGAATATTATTACTAGAATTACTGCTTGTATAGCAATAATTTATATTATACTTTCTTTATATTTAGACTTTAGCTTGTTCTTTTGTATAGAAAACAGCTATATATATATAGCACTAAGCAAAAGCTTAGAAAGCAGGGCTAATAAATGCAGTTTAACTATTATATATATTTTTGGGTTTAAGTTGTAAAATACTTTGTATACTATAGTTTCTTTTTACAAAGTTAAAAATAAATAGCTTAAAATAGCTTTATATATTATAAGCCTTTAAAAAAGCTTAAAAACTATAAGTTTTTATATAATGTTAACTTAACTAACTAACTAACCGGTCTTTTGTTATTGTGCTAGTTATTTAGCAAGGTTTATTAAGTTAAGCTTTTGCTTTTTTTTTTGTTAGGCGTATTGTTTATTAAAGCAAACGGTTATTTAGTGTTATATAAAACGCTTTTAGCTATTTTTTATGCTGTTTTGTTTTATTTTTAAAGCTAATACTTCAAAATTTAAAGCAATATTATACTTTTGTTTTTACTGCGTAAAATTAAACTTATAAAAGCTAATTAGCTTACTTAACTATTTTACTTTACTTTAATACTTAATATAGCTACGCAACAAAGTTAAATGAACGCAGATATTAAAAAAAGCATGATTTTTTTTTAAATAAATAGGCTAACACTTTAGAACTTAAAAGACTACTTAAAACTAGAAAAGCACATAACGTTTTTTTATTATGTTTGCGATTTAAGCGTTATTTTATTATTTTGTGCATTAATGCACTATTAAAAGTATATAAAAGCAATAGCTAAGCATTAAAAGTTTTAAGGAACTTAAAAACCTTATAACTTTTTTCGTAAAATTAAAAAGTAAAATAAAGAAAACTAAACGTATGTAAGCTATATAAAAGCAGCCGTTATATAAGGGCTGCTAAAATAGCATTAACTAAGTTAATAAATAAAACATTCTTTTTTTATACATAAATTTCTATATAAATTTAAGTTATAAATTATAAAGCTTTAGTAGTAATACTAAAGCGAGCTATTTATAAGCATAGAAAATACAGGGAAAAAGGGATAAAAAGTAATTATAAAAGGAATATATACTAACTATATAATGTAATTAAGTAAATAACTAAAGGCAAAGGCAATATATATTAACTAATTAATTGATTAATTAATTAATTGATTTTTTTTAACGTTAGGTATAAGGTTTTAGCTACTTTGCATACTTATATATTAACTATATAATGCAATAGATAACTAAGGGCAAAAGCAACTATAAAAGGGGTATATATTAACTATATAATGCGATTATTAAACAACTAAAAAGCAAAAAAGTAAAAGGCAAAGCACTTAATAAAAACGTAGCAGAACTTATAACTTAAGAGTAAATATAAAATGTTTTTATTTAGCTACTAAGAAAAAAGCAAGTTAAACATAGTATAGTTTTTACTTGTATATATAAAAGATAGTAACTAGCGTAATTAATAAGCTATTAGCTCTGGTTTTTATAGTACGCTTTTTTATGTTAAATAAAACCTGGTTTAATTAAAAGTAAGTGGTTAAAGTATATTAGGTTTTTTTTTTGCGCTTTTAAGCAAAAGAAAGGCTTTTTTATTTTGATTTTACTTTTTGTTAATGAACTAATAAGTATAAAAATATCGCAGGGTTTTTATTTAGCTTATATAGTTTATTTATAATTATAAAAGTTAAAAAACTACAAAGCAGCATAATAAGCTATAAAGATTTTATATAGCAAACTAAGTAAGTATTTTATAAAAAGCATTATATTTGCTAAACTTTTCGAAGTTATTAAAAAAATTAAACAGTTAGCATATAAACTTAAGTTTTTAGCTTACTTTAAGATATATAATGCTATTTTTGTGGATTATTTTAAACTTGCACTTTTTATAGATTATTTTAAAAAATACTTTTTATACGCTAGCAAAATTTACTTAAAATTATACATTAAAAGAATTATTAATGAAAATTACAAGAAACGCAAGTATTTTTTTAAATATATTGGTTTAGGCCTTAAATATTATAAATAGGTTACTTTTGCAAAATTAAAAAAAAAAGCTAAAAAATTGCTAATAAATTACAAACAAAAGTAAACAAAAAGCTACTATTAAAAGCACTCTAATATATATATTAATATTAGGCATATATTAATATAAAAAACAAATTAGCAGTTAAACTAATATATTAAGATTAAGCATTTTAGTATATATATATTAGTAGCTAATAAAGTAAGCTAATAATAAAAAATATATTTTAAAAAATAGGTTAAAGTTAAGTGCGTTTTTATGTATTTTGCAAAACTTTGCATTTTATTAACTTATAATATAATAATAACATTTGTAGATTTAACAAAAAAGTTTAAAAGCTTTTTATAACTTATTTTTTTGTTTTTTTTTAGTTAGCAAAAAGGAATTGCAGAGCTAAAATTTACTATAACTTACTTATATGCAAGCTTATTTAACAATGTTTAAAATAGCTAAAGTTTTAGCTTTAATAAAAGATTTAATATAGCAATATAGTATAAATTAAAAAAAGTTTAAAAAACTATTTTTTAAAACGAAGGCCTAAGCATTTTTAATAACTTAAAAGCTGTAAAACTATAAATAGTGTTGTTAAAAAGCAAGGGCAAGCACTTAAATAACTTAGCAAGATTTATTTAGCATGCTGTTAGTAAAACGTATAAAATAAGCAAAGTTACGTTAAATAAGATTAGCTTGCGTAAAGCTATGCAAAAAATCAAAAAAGAATACTATGCAAGACATATTATAGTAAATAACCAAACATTAATAACTATTAGTATATATTAGCAAAATAATATAAGCGTTTTAATTAAAAATGCTTGCAAAGTAAAAAGAAAGGCTATAAGTTAGAATGTTTAACTTTGTACTTTGCAAAAAAGCAGAAAAATAAATGCAGAATATATTAAAAAGCAAACAAAAATAAAGTTTAGCTTTTAGCTTGTTGTTATGCAAAAAGCTTATTAAAACTTCTAATGTATTAAATAAAAAATATTGTAGCGCTTTTATACTATGGATTGCAAAAAACATACAAAACAAAAAAAGCTTTTATTAATACGATTTTATGGCGTGCTTTTTTAACTTCTTGAATAATATAGCTTTTAATAGGTTATTTTATATATATTTGTTGCTGCAGTAAAAGATAAATTAACTAAAACGATTTTAGTTGTAGGCTTTATTTAATGGGTTTTTTTTAAAATATGATGTAATAATTAAACTGCTATTACTAAATATAATGCTTAAAATAATTAGTTAATAGTTTATATATTGCTAATTGTTTTTTTTTTGTAGTTTTGTTTTATAAAATTATGTTAAACTAAGTTTTAATAGCTATAATTTTAGCAAGTTTAAGTTTTAAAATAGTTAAGCTGCTAGTTTTAAGAATATCAAAGGTAAAAAAACTTATAATAAGTAAATTTAGTGAAATATAACAATAAGAAATAAGTTAAAGCAGTTAAATAGGCATTATATAAGCTTGCTAAAATATAACAGTAAGAAATAAATTAAAGTAGTTAATTTAGCGTTATATAAGCTTGCTAAAATATAACAGTAAAAAGTAAGTTAAAGCAGATTATAAATGATTTATAAGAAAAAATAGCAAAAGCAAAAATAAAAAACAGTAGTACTAAGTACTTACGAAAGAAAAACTACCTTAATTATAAAAACATACAAAAATAATAAGCATATATTAAGAATTTATTAATTAGCAATTATAGCAGAGGATGTATTATATGCATGCTTATAAAACTACTAATAGCTATTATTATTATGATTACTTTTGCTGCTAAAAAAGTTATAGTTACTTTTGCTGCTAAAAAAGTCATAGTTATTTTTGCTGCTAAAAAAGGATTTGTTATTACTATTATTATTTAGCAAACTAAAAAAAATAAAAAGAAAATAAAAACTAGAAAACTTTAGCTTTATGTTTAGTAAAACAAAATAAGCATACTAATTTAACTTTAGCTAAAGAATATTTGTAGTATTTTTATAATAGGTTATATTTTTTTATTTGTTTATAACTATTAGAAGTACTATAGAAAAAAAATAGTAAAACTTACTAGAACTAAATATATAAGTAAATTTAGTAACAAAATTAATAAAGCATTTAATTAAGTAGTACTTATAAAATATTAAAATAGTTATAAAATTGTTTTAAGTTGTAGTGCTAAAAAGCTATTTATTAATAAAGGGGCAAGCAGCAAAATTGTTATTACAAAAAGTAGTGCAAATAATATAGTTAGCATAATTCTAAAAAAACAAAAGAAGATTTTTTTTAAAAACGCTTGCAAAAGTAAACCTTAAGACATTTAAACTTAGCTAAGCATAAGGTTTAAATTAGCTAAAGCTAAGGTTTGCTAATATTAATACGTAATTAAAAGTACAAAAATGTTTTTTTAACAGCAGTTTACTAAACGGAAATATAGCACAAGCAACAGTATTAAACGTAGCAGAACGCTAAAGAAAGTTTTTAGTAAAAATATTTGCTAAAGCATTAACTAAAAATAAGCATTAGTAGTAATAAAACAAAAGCAAAAAGTTTTGCAAAATATATACTAGGGTTAAGTAAAAGCGCGCTTTTTTAAATAAAAGACTGCAGGACTAGCTTTTTAAGCGCTTTGCTAAACTTATATATAAGCTGTTTTTTTGCTTAATTTTGCTGTTTAAAATCTATAGCCTTTTGATTTAAGATCTTTATGTTGTAATAAAACTTGCTAGCTTACATATATAGCTATATAGTATTAGCTTTACTAGCTATTTTTTTAAAGGTTTTATAAAAAAAAACAGTTGTTTTAAAAGATATATAACTTATAAGTTAATAATAAATATTAATTAGGCGTAAAATACTAAGTAAATTAACAAAAAATAGTTTTGCAAAAATGTAGCACTTATAAGTAGCATGCTTATAAGTATAATTAAAACATGTTTGCTGCAAGCACAAGTTGCCTTAGTTATAATAAACAAAATATCTTAAGTAACAAAAGTTTTAAAAGCAACATTTGCTAGCTTTATACGTATAAACAGCGTTTTTTTTTTAGTAGTAAAAAATAAGCTTAAAAAGCTATTTAATATTAACTAACGCTTTATAAAACTAAAGATTATTTTAAGCTTAAAACAAGCAAATAAAAAACTAAGCAAGCTTAGCACAAGTACAAAAAGTAAAACTAAAGCAAAAATTGCTTAAAAAGCTATAAAAGCTAGTTTAAACTAAGTTAATAATAATAATGTTAGCTTTTACTTTTTAAATGCTATAGCTTATGTATATTTAAACTAGCTTTAAGCACTATTTAGCAGAGTAAAACTTTTATATATGCTTGCAAATATTGCTTACTTATGCATTATACAGAAAAACAATAATAATAAATGCTTTTTTAGCTAAATTGCTATAGCTTATAAAAGTGCTTTAAATGTTAAACTTAAATAGGCTTAGCATAAATATACAAGCTAAACACACGTTAATATTATTAGCAAAGCTTATGCTAATAATACGCTTATTATTACTTTGCACGTTATAAACAAAAAAAGAGCTTTTTGCGTTTTGTAATGCTATTGCTTATATAAACTTGCATATACAAGCAACTATAATGCTATTAAAGTAAGTGTTATAACAGTTTTAGAAAATCTGCCGGGTTTTATATATCTAGTTATTATAAAAAACCTAAGAAATAAATTAAAAAACGTTGCTAATAAATCAATAGTTAGTATTTAAGCAAGCAAGCTTAATAGCGCTAAACTAAAAAAGCTTAGTAGTAAGCGTAGTTTTTTGTTAAAGCGCAAAAAGGTTAAAAAAATATAGCTTTTTTTCTTTAGTTAAATGTATATTTTTAGTAAAAACTAAGAAAAGCAGCTACTGCTTATTGCTAAATATAATAATAACTTTAACGTTAAAAAAAACAATAATAAAAATTAAAGCAAAAGCTTTAGTAATCTTAAAAGCTTTATTAATTTATAAAACGTTTAGCTTAACGTACTTAGTAAAAAAGTAACAAGCAAAAAGCATACAAACAAAAATAATAGTTTGCTATAAAATGAACTAAATAAAAGCTGTTATGCTTTTAGAATAACTTTTATAGCTTTGTGTTCTTTAAAACGTAAAATTAGTAATACAAATATTAAGGTTTTAAAAAATATTACATATTACATTATTGTTAGTTTTATGCTAAAGCTTTTAAAAAACAACCTAAGTAATAAACCAAAAGAAATTAAAAGCTATAAAAACGTGCTTATAACGCTTTATAGTAAGGCTTATAAAGTTATAAACAAGCTTTTTAAGGTTAAGCAAGTTAGCAATTTTGTTTTTTTTAAAAAAAATAGCAGCTTTGCTAGCAAAATAACAAAAAACTTGCAAAACTAAGGCTTTTTTAATAACAAAGTAGTTATTGCCAAAGTTAACATTAAAAAAAACAGAAAACATTTTATTAGTAATATTATTAAACTGCTTATTATTATTAGCTATAATAAATGCTATAGGACGCTTAAAGGAAACATTACTATTACTATTGTTTGGTTTGCTTGTTTTAAACTAAAAAACGTTAGGTTTAACAAAAAGCAAAGCTTTAGGAAGCAGGTTTATAAGCCTAAAAAAAAAGTTTTTACAAAAGGAATTTTAATAACTGCTAGAAATTATTGCTATAGTTTTTTGCTAAGTATTAGCTTTAATAATATTTAGTTTATTAAATAGCAAAGCAAGTTTATTAGATTTTTTGTTAGCGTAAAAAGCAATGCTTTAATAGTTTTTATTAGAATAAACTTTAGCGTAGCTAAAAAAAAAAGAAATGCTTTAGAGGTGCAAAGTATTATGCTTTGTTAAATAGAATTACATAAGCAAGCATTGCTAGTTTAAAGCGCTAAAAGGTTAATTTATAGTAGCAAAAGCAGGTTTATTAAAGTAAAAAAAGAGCTAAGCAGTACTTTATAGAAAAAAAGCTGCAGTATTTTTTTTAAAAAGCAAAAAAACGTTAAAGCGTGCTAATAAAGCATTTTAAATATATAGCATAACTTTTATGCAAAAAGTTGTAGTTTTACTGCTACTTAAGCTATTTATAATAAGCTTAAAGCTATATAAAAGCTAAGTATTACTAAAAAAAACAAGCTGCTTTTGCTTTTTGTATAACTTGCTAACTAAAATAACAAAGCAATTTAACTTGTTTTTTGTAAAGCTGCAAAACAAGCAAGTAGAGCTAATCTTTTGTTACGCTTATTATAATGCAAGCTTTTTTTTTTAAAAGCAAGCAGCAAGCTTTATGTTAATTTTGCTACTGTTTATTATAAAGAAAAGCTGCTATAAAGCAGCAAAAGCAAGCAAGCTAACAAGCAAGCAGTTAAGGATAGCGCTAACGCACTTCTTAAAAAGTACGTTTTAGAACTTTTAAATAACGTAACAAAAAGCAAAAAAACTAGTAGCATTAAAATGCAAAAAGTTTTTAAAGCTAAAGTTAGCAAGCTACTATATTTTTTTAGCAAAGCTAAAAATGTTATTTAAGTTAACTATAGTAGCACTAATAGCATATAATTAAACAAAGGCAGTATTAGTTTAAACAAACTAATATAGCAAAACTTTAAAAGTATAGTTTAGCTGCTAAAACTTGCAGGAAAGCTTATTTATAAATTTGTTTTAGTTAAACTTTTTTGCTATAGCAACAGTAAGCATAGCAATTTAAACAAAGAGTGCTTTTTTTTGGTTTTTAGGCTATTTTAGAACTTTAGAAGCTTTAATGTCGTATAGTTATATAGTAAACCTTTTTTACTTTTAAAGTATATTTATATAAATAGCATTGCAAAAGAAAAAATCTTGCTAGTAGTTAAAAAGCAAAACAAAAGCGTTATACAAAAATTACTATAAAACAAATTAAGCTATACGCTTTTAGTAAATAACTAGCAACTTTATATTATTACTATTGCATTAAAGGAATAAATCTTTAAATGTTATATTTAAAAACTACTGCTGCTTTTTAGCAATAATATGCTTGTTGTTATAACAAATAGTATTAAGAACTTATACTATAAAAGCTTGCTTAATATAAACAGTAGAAAGGTTTTTTGCGCGGGCTTTACTGCTAAAAATATACTTTTAGATAGCTTCGTAAAATTGCTGCAAATTAATATTGCTTAAAGGTATAGCAAAAAAAAAGTACTTTATGTTATATAGCTATATATTAATGCAATTATTAATACGCAAAAGAACTAACTAGTTTTTAAAAAACATAAAAACAAAAAGCTAATAGTAGTTATATAGCATACTGCTTACTTAAATAAAATTAAGCATAGCAATGCATTAAAACTTTTAGCGTTTAGTAAACATTAAAATGCTTTTGTTTTGCTTAAACTTTCTATAAATTAAGGTAGCAAAACATGCTAATTATTTGCAAATATTTATAAAGATCTTTAGGTTTTTTTACTAAGTAACATAAACTTAGCTATTAAGAAAAATATTGTTTAACTTGCAAAATATGCTTTTATAAAAGCAGTTATTATAAAATTTCTTGTAAGAATTAAAGTTTTTGTTTTTAAACTTCCTTTTAAAAAAAACCTAAGTTTTAAAGGCCTTATAAAGTATAGCTAATAAAACAAGCTATAAAATAATATAAGTATTTTTTTAGAAAAAAACAGAGCATATATATATAAAAGCAGCATTAAATAGCTTTTTATGTTTAGTATAAAAGTTAATACAAGCTTATAAGTGCTTAACGTAGCAATAGTGCTAGCTAGATTTTTTTGCTTATATAACTGCTTTAAAAACAAGTATATTAAGGCTATTTTGCGAAAAAGCATTTATGCTGCAGTTAGTAGCAAAGAATTAATGTTGCTTATTATTAATAACGTAAACAGTAAAAGGGCTATTAAAAGCTTAAACATTAATATACGTTTTTGCAAAAACTGTACTACGCTTATTTTTAGCATAATAATAACTATAAATAAGGCAACAAAGCATATGCTTTTTGTTAGCATTATTTATGTTTACTATAATATAAAAACTAGGTAATTAACTTTATTTAAGAGTTGCAATATAGTTAAATGTATAACTTTAAAGAAATGTAGGGTTAAATAAGCAAAAAATGCTAATGTTATTATTTTTTAGGAAAAAACGGATAAAATAAAAAAAAGCTACAATAAAAATAAAAAAAAAGTAAGGAGCTTTTTGTTAACTTTTTTTGTTAAAGCGCTATTTTTTACAGTTATATATTTTAAAGTGTATTTTAGAGCTATTTGCTTTAAAAAAAAAAGCGCTATAAATAGCAAAGTTGCTAAAAAGTTTACTTAAACTGTTATAAAAACTAACATTTAAAGCGTTAATAAAAGAGTTATTTTAATTATTAATAAAGTTATTTTAGTTATTAGTAAAAGAGTTATTTTAAGTATTACTAGCGTTACTAGGTTTATTATTAGTATTACTAAGTTTATTACTGCTATTACTAAATAGGTTATTTTACTTTTTATTACTATTATTATTTTTTTTAATATTGGTTTTTGTACAAAATAAGTCTGGAATTTAGAAAATGTTATTAGTTGAAGCTTTGCAAAGCAGTTTTATTTATGCGTTAAGCAAAGCCTTAGAAGTAAGATTTTTTAGCAGATAAACAGGCAGCATATTGCTAAAGCAAATAAAAGGAGCTTTTAAAGCTAACTAAAAAAACGCACAAAGAAATTTAAGTTTTAATAAAAATGTATTGTTGTTTTAATGTTTTTAATAAGAAATTGCATATTAGCACTAGAAAAAACATTTATAAGCAAATTTATTGCAAGTTATATATTAAGCTTAAAATTTTTTAATTTTAAACGTGTTAATTAAATGTTTAGGACTAGTAGCAAAATAAGTAAGCATATTAAAATTAATTGTTAAGCTTATAATACTGCTGCTAAAAAAAATAAAGCAATTATAATTATTAATTAGCAAGTATACTAAAGTATACGTAGTATTTAAAGCAAGCTATAGATTTTTTTGTAAAACTAAATAAAATAAATAAAGTTATTAATTATTATTTAGCTATGCAAAGGTGCTATAAAACATAATAGCATGATCTTTGCAAACAATAACAAGTTTTAATTTAGTTAAAAAATTAGCAGAAAAACTAAACTATTTTACGCTTTAAGTAGGATTTATAAGCATTTTGCTTAGTAATAAAACATGTTGTAGCAACATAGTATAACATAACAAGGAATTTTAAGTAAAGTTTAGTATTACAGTAAGAAAAAAATCAAATTATAGAAAAAAGACGCACTATTTATTAAAAAACAAAAAAGCACGAATTATAAAAAGCTAGTAAGTAAGTTAAGTAATGCATAATTTAAAGCAACAAGTAATACTTATTATAATATTTAATGTTTATAAGTTAATTCTAAAGAATAAAGTTTTAGGAAGCAGTAAATAAAAAATTAAAAAACGTATAAACAAAAGCATAAAAGTTTACAAAAGTTAAAACAAAAAAAAATAAGCTAATATACTTAAGATAAAAGTAGTAAAGTTAAAATGCGTAAAAACTAAGCGTTTAAAGTAAAACAAAAGATATAATATAATAAGTTAATTAAAAAGTAGCTACTAAAGTTAAAATAAAACAAATAAATACTTAGGTACTTAAACAAGTTATAAGTACTAACTTACTTATAATGTTATGCTAAAAGAAAAAATTATTATTTTTTATTTAAAAAAAAGTAAAGTTATAATAAGACTTTTAGCAAACGTAAACTTTGCGTTTGCACTAATAATACCGGATAGCTAATTAAACTATTATGCTTAAAGTAATACAAAATAGTAAAAGTAGCGTAAGAAAAAAAAAGTAAAAAAAATGAAATAAAGCAAAAATAGTAAACATATATATGTATAGTAAGCAAAAAAAGAGCATAAGTACTTAAGTACTTTAAGTAAGCAATGTATTAAGCAGCAAAAAAAAAAAAAAGAAAGCACAATAAGTAAAAAGTTATTACTTTAAAACTATAAACAGTTCTGCGCTAAATAAATAAATTGCTAAATATATTACTTAGTTATATTTAAAGCAAAAGCAATAAATATATTATATACTTAAATAATAGTTATATTATAGCAATCGAAATAATTTTTTTACTAGGAAAAAAACAACTTACTTTATACTAAGTTTATTACTATGCTTGTTAACTAAAAGAAAAACAACTTACCTTATACTAAGTTTATTACTACGCTTTAATAAGTGCTTATAGCATTAAAATAGCTACAAAAATTAAAAAACTAAAATAAAAAAAAAAATTCAATGTTTCAATAAGAATATTATACCTAAATAAAGCTTTTAATTAAAATAGCTAATTAATGTTGAATTAATTAAGCAAAAAGAAATAAAACTATATATTAAAGCAAACCTAGATATTATTATATACTTTTTATACGTTGTACTTAGATTAAATAAAATAACTATACTTTATAAATATTACTTGCTTAATTTATGTTAAGTGCTAATGTAAGTAAAACCAGCGTTTTAAAAACAAGGTTACAAAAAGCTTACAAAAAACACAAAAGTATAATATTAGTTAAGCAAACATATTAAATTTAAAAAAGTAAGCAAACTAAGCAAAGCAGTATAGCTATAAAGCTAAAATACCTATTAACAAGAAAAAAGAACTTATAAGCAACATAAATAAATATATTAATAAAAAAAAAATAAGCTAAAGCTTTTAAAGTAAGACCTAAATTTATACCTTTAATTTTTAATAATAAGCTTAAAGCTACACTTTTGCGAAGTATTAAAGAACAAAAACATTAAGCTTTTAAACGTTAAAATAGCCAAAAAGCTAACTATAATAAACTAAATTATAGCTAAAAAGCAGCATATAATATTTACAAAACATAGTCTAATAAAAGTTATATTATATTGTACAAAACGTATTAATAAACCTTATTAGCATTAATTTAAACTTTTAATTCTGTTTAAATAAGTTTGTTTTAAAGTTATTTATAATTTAATAGAGCTACTATTGCTAGTTATTAAAAAAATAATGTTAGTTAGCAAAGCTATTTATTTACTATAAAGCATTAGTATAAGCAAAGCTAGTATTTTTGTTGTTTTATTTAAACGTAAAACTAAAAATACTATTTAAGCTAACGAACAAAATGCTTAGTAAGCAAACACTAAAAAAGCTACTGCTAAGCTATTTAAAATAAGAAGTAAAAAGCTAATAAACATATGTAAAGGCGTAAACTTTAGCTAGGTTAACTTTACAAGTTAGCTTTTTATATTTATTAGTAAAAGTAAAAAGTTAGCTTTAAACGTTAAAAATTTCATTTTTTAAAGTGTTAGCCTGCTTTGTTTAATTAAATATTTCTTTTTAGTTTTATGCAACTAAATATGTATTAAAAACAAGCTGTTTTGCAAGCGTAGCGCTGCAAGCTTGTTTTTTTTTTACCTCAAGGTTTAGTTTTTTAAGTAAAAATAACGCATTTGCAATCTTTGTTTAAAAAAAAAAAGATTAGCAGTTTTCTAAGTTTTTTGCTAAACAAAAATGTTAATTATGCTTTGCTGCATGCTTATTTTTATATAGCGCTACGCTTTTTTATGTGCTAGCTAGAATTAATGCTGTTGTTTTTTATTATGTTAATACTGCTTGTTTTTTTTTTTTTTTTAACGCTAATGTATAGCTGCTGCTTTTTTGTTCTAGCGCTTATATATAGCTGCTTTTTTTATTTCGCAAGCTTGCTAAAATTTTTTGTTAGCTATTTTTTAATAAAGCTGCCTAAGTTTTAGCATATATTTATTAAGCTGCTAAATAAGCATATTAATAATTCGGTATATTAATGCAGCTAAAGCTAAAAGCAAAGCATAATAACTTTTATAAATATAATTATAGCTTTTTTTAGTTTTATTATATTATATAGCAGCAAGGTTAGTTTTTTTTTTATAAATCTTTGCTTAATTTAAAGCTTAAGTAACGTTATAATTTTTGCGTTATACAATTTAATAAAGCCAAGCGTTAACAAGCAAGCAAATTAAACAAAACAAGGAAAACTAAGTAAAATCAAAGAACAAGTTAATAATATTGCTTATATAGCTAATTATATAACAAATACTATTAACATATGTTTTGCTAGGCTTGCAAAAGCAGAACTTTTTACTTGTATTAAAGTTTAAAAAAGTAGCGTTCTAAGTACTAATAAGGTCCCTAAAAACAAAATAACCTAAGTGGTCTAGCAGATTATCTTTTATTTATTATATTAGTTCTTGTTTTAAAGCATTTTAGGACTAATTTTATTGCATCTTTAATACTTAAAAGCAAATATAAATAGCTAAAAATAAATAAAAATAAAAGAATAAACTAAAGATTTTAGTTATGCATAAAATAAAAAAAAGCAGTTTAACGAAGTTAAGCAGTAATATAAGTAAGTCTTTATTGCTATAGCTAAAAAATTTATGTTTATTAAAGTAAACTATATATTTAGCTTATAATAATACGAAGTAAGTAAACTGTTCAGTAGTAAAGTAATTTTTTTAAAGTTTGTTAAGCGCTTTGCTAATTAAAAAAGTTAATTTTACTAAAAAGAAAAAGATAAGAAAAAATGCAACTTTATTATACGAAAATTTATAATTATGCTATTTAATAACATTAATGCTAATTTTTAATATTTTACTTAAAAAAAGCTTGCAAATTATTTCCGGATTAATTTTGTAAAGCTTTTTAAGTTGCTACATTTTTGTACAATTTGCAACTTTTTTTTTTAAAAGCTAACTTGTTAATACAAAATTTATGAAATTTTTAGCTATAGTTATGCAGTGTAAACTAATAGGAAAAATACTATAAAAATAAACAAATGCTTTTTGTAAGAAAACTTTTAGCTAAAAACCTTTTTTTAGTTTAGCTGTTAAAAAAGCTATTAAAAAAGCTTTACTTAAGTGCTTTACTACTAATTACACAAAAAGTAGTTTAATACTAGCTTTATTATAACTTATTATAGTTAACTAGTTAGCATAATTAATAAAGATTTGCTTTATATGTAATAAAAGCTAATAGTTATTAATTTTAAAAACAGCATATCTTTAATTTTGCTTAAGTATAAGTAAAACTTAATTAATGTTTATTTTATAAAGTTTATTGTTACAAGGTATAGCAAAGTTAAAGCAAACAGCTTTTAAAAACGCTATAGTAGTAATAAATAGTACTAAAAAGGTTAAATTTAGCAGAAAAAAAAAATAAAAGGGGAAATACTTTGCGAAAAAATAAAGCTAAAGCTATAAAGTAAGTAAGCTATAAATATAAATACTTGAAAAAATAAAAACGTAAATGTTAAAAAAGAATAAAGCAGGGCTTAAGCTTAACAAAAAAAGAGTAAAAAAGTGTAGTTAAAAAATAAAGGAAATATAAAACACTTAGCAAAAGAAAATATAGTTAATACTAAAAAGATTGATTAATATATGCGTATTAATAGAAAAGCAAAATATAGTAAAAAAGGTAGTGAGAAAAGTGGTAAAAAAGGTGGTGAAAGAGGTGGTAAAAGAGGTAGTAAGAAAGGTAGTAAAAGAAGTGGTAAAAAAGGTGATAAAAAAGGTGGTAAAAAAGGTAGTAAAAAAAGTGGTAAAAAAGAAAATAAAAGAAAAAGTGCATAAAAGAAATATTTATTAAAGTAATACTAAAAAGTATAATTTTAGCAAGAGTAATAGTAATAAAAATAATACTTATATAAACAGTTTTTAGAAAATTAATTTTAACAAAGTTGTTGCAAATATAATAGTTGCTAGCAAAAGTAATAATAAAAAAAGAGTAATGCTTATAAAAGTAAAATTTGCAAGATTGATATAAATAAAGTTAATGCTAGCTAAAAAGCAAAATAAGCAGTTAAACTAAGCTAAGTAAAAAATGCAAAAGCAAAAAATAGCTAGGTTAGTTTTAGTTGTAAAAGGGGTGCTATTATATAAACACTTAAATTTAGGTAAATAAAAGTAAAGGTTATAAATATTTGAACAGCTTTAAAAAATAAAAGTTAAACTAATAGCTAATATTTATATTAAACCTATTATTTATTAGCAAATATAAAAAAGCTATAATTAAACAATGCTAGTAATTAAACTTGCTAAAGATATGTTTTAACTAATAATACTAGTTTTAGTTTAAGGCTTAATTAGGCATATATATAAAGTTCAACATAATATAACAGCAGGGCTAAAAAATAAAGTTAGATTTTCTTAATTAAAAAGCAGCTAAAAACATAACTAAAAAAGCAATAGCACAAATTTAACCTTTGGACATTATTTAAGCTAATTAGCAGCATATATTAAAACTTAAAATAAAGAATAAATATAATATATTATAAGCATAACTAAAAAAAAAATAAAGGTATAGTGTAAAGAATAGCTGTATAAAGTGCAAAATTACAATGTATAAAGTAAAATTAAGGTTTTGCGGCTTGTTTAGTAATATAAAGCACGTAGTACACCAAAAAAAAAAAAAAAAAAAGCAAAAAAAAAAAACAAAAAAAAAAACAAAGCATTAATAATTATAAAGCTTAATACAGCTATTATAAAAATAAATTAATATATTAACTACTGCTTTACAGCAGTTTTTATTTTAACTTTTAGCGCTTTTAACCTTTAATTTTTTTAGTATTTATTATATAAAGCTAAGTTTTCTTTTAATACTTTTTAGAAGAACTTAGGAATTATTAATATTAAGCTTTTACTTATAACTATAGCTTAGCAGCTATTTTTTAGTAGCTTAACTTTACTTTAGCAACAAACATCTTTAATAATTAGCTATTAAATTAATAAAAACCTTGCTATTATATTTTAGTTAAAAGCAAAGTGTTTAATTAGCTGCCCAAATTTAGTAGTAGCGAAAAGCCAGGTAATATTAGTTATATAGCAAATATAATTAATCTAATATTTGCGGTTAGTTCTACTAACAGCATAATAAGCTTGCATTTTTATTTATAAATATTATTTGTACATTTTTTTATTAGTAGTGCTATAAAACTATAATTTTTGAACAAAAATAAATATTTGCTTAACTGTAGTAAACTAAGTAAAGAAGCAGTAAATCGAAGTTATTACTAAGAATACTTAGTATAACTTTTATAACGCAGACTTTAATGCAAAAAAAAGTAGTTAAATTATTTAGTTACTAATATAACAATTAAAAAGCTTAAAGCAATATAAAAAAGCATTTAAATAATTAATAATATTTTACGCATTATTTTAATTATTTATAAGCAAGCTTTATATGCTAATGTTCGAAAAGTTAAAAATAATTGCGTTATTAATTGTAATAAGCATTTTAGTTAAGCCTATAAAAACACGCGCTAAAAACAAAAAGTTCAAGTTTTAAAAAACAAATGTTAATAATACATAGATTTATTACTGCAATACAATAAAGTTTACAGATTTAACTTCTTTTATAAAAATAAAGAAGCTTAAGCAGTTCTGCTGCTTTTTGCTTTTAACTAAGCTATTTTTTAAGCAATTAATTAATTGCTAAAAGAACTTCAGCTTTTAAATAGCAAAGCAAGAACTAAGCGTAGTAATATTAGTAACTATAAGCAGAACTAGTAATTAAATAGTAAACATATAATTAAAAGCTAAACAAAAGATATTTATATATATATTTATGTTTAAATTTATACAGTTAAATGTTAATTAAGCAATTAAAAAAGCTTATTAGCAAAAGTATATACTTATACATTAATAAGCAAATAATTAAGCTTAAAATATAAATAAGATTTATAAAGGCTAATAAAAGCATATTGTTGTTTATAAGCGTTAGTAAAGCAAATTAAACATATAGCTATTTTTAAAGAGCTTTTTTAAAGATTATATAAAACATAGTTTAAAAGCTAGAAAATTTCGCAACAACTAATAAAAAATATAATACAATAAGCTAAACAAAAGAATTTCAATTATATATATTGTTTAAATTACGTTTAGCATTAATATTAAATCTTTAAATAAGCTTTTATAGTAAAGCAACATTTTGTGCCTTTTTATTATTAATAACATTTATATAAACAAAAACATAATTAAGTTATAAAGCACTACTAATATAATGTTTTATTTCTTTTTTAGCTGCTTAGTATTAATGCTAAAATTAGTAGCAATATAAGTAAACTACTAAAGCTTTATTTAGTATTACTTTTAGAACTTTTAAGCGCTAAAAATTACTACTACTTTTTTTTTAAAGTTATATATGCTTGCGTTGTTTTATATACTGTTTTTTGCATTTTAAAGAACAAATACGTTAAGTTAAATAGTGTTATATTTATGCTAACGTTTTTAAACACAAATACAGATATAAACGCACGTTTAATTATATTAACGTTATTAAGCCTTAACTTAGTTGTTTTTTTAACTAAGTTTAAAAGTATAACTATATTGCTCTTTAATAAATTGCAACTTTAACTATTAAGATATAACTATTAGCTACGCAAACTTGCAACGTAAATAATAATATAACTAAAGCTTCGCTTGTATATATAAGGTTAACTAAAAATGTTAGTTAAACATTAAAAAGTTTTAAAGCGTTAAAAATTTTTAACGTTAAAAATTGCTAAAACGTTAAAAATAACTAACACATTAAAAACTACTAACACGTTAAAGATTTTTAAAACGTTAAAAATTGCTAAAACGTTAAAAATAACTAATATATTAAAAACTGCTAAAATATTAAAGATTTTTAAAACGTTAAAAACTGCTAAAACGTTAAAAACAATTAACACGTTAAAGATTTTTAAAATATTAAAGATTTTTAAAACATATATAGTAACATTAAAAAAAATTCCAAGCGTTAAAAAATTGCAAACATTAAAGAAATATATAAGTATATAAATATAGAATATATATTTTAATAGCTTAATAATAGTAAACAATTGTAACTTAGTAAGCTTAAGTATTTTACCTTTAAATATAATAAAATAAGCAAAACAAATATAAAAAAAAGCCGGACATAAACTATAATAAGTTACGCCTTGTTTAAGTTTTATAAAAGCGCTTAAAATATACGTTTAGCTATACTACGTATATAATGCAAACTATTTTTAGTTATAGAACTAATAGTTGTAAAGTTATAAAAGTTCTAACAGTTGCTATAATAAATTATATTTGCGTTGCTAGCAAAAGGTTTTGCAAAGTTAAAATAAAACATTATAAAGTTATATTAAATTACGCTAAATAGCAATTATATTGCTTATATACTTCTAGCAAGTTCTGGCAATAATTTCTTTTATAATAAAGTTAAGTATAGTTTAGCTTTAAAAAAACATAAAAAAAGATATATTTGCAATAATATAAGTTAACTTTTAAAGTAAAATTATTAAATTTTAATTAATTGCTAGCTTGCAAAAAAAGCGCTAAAAACTTCGTACTGTATACCTTTTTATAAAAAAAGGGATATTTGTAGTATATAAAATAATGTTAAAAAAGGGTTGTTATAAAAGCTAAGCAGGTTTAAACTGTTAGGTTTTATTTAAAAAGCTGTAGTAAAAAGCTATAATAAGTAAAATAATAAATATAAAAAAAGGGCTTTAAGCTAAATTAAAATGTAAATTGTTTAGTTTAAAGCTTTAAAAAGAACTACTTAAGTAAATTACTAAACTTTTTTAAATTTATTAATAAAAGCAAGTTATATAAGTGCATAGCAAGGCTTATAGTAGTATAGCTATTAAACAGCTAAGTTTTTTAAGCATAAGCATTAAAGAATTTACAGGCGTTAAAAAATTTACAGGCGTTAAAAAATTCATAAGCATTAAAGAATTTACAAGTATTAAAGAATTTATAAGCGTTAAAGAATTTACAGGCGTTAAAGAATTTACAGGCGTTAAAAAATTTACAAGCGTTAAAAAATTCACAACTGTTGAAAAATTCATAACTGTTAAAAAATTAGTAAGCATTAAAAGTTAAAAGCTTATAAAGCTTTATAAAAGCTTAAATATACGTATAAACATATATATAAACGTTTTATTTAAACCTTATAAAGTTCTTGCGAAAGTTTAAACGTATATATAAACGTACGTACAGATGTTCTGTTTAAACTTTATAAGGTTTTTACAAAAGTTTAAACATATATATAAACATACAAACGTTTTATTTAAACTTCGCAAAAGTCTAAACATATATATAAACGTATACATAAACGTTTTATTTAAACTTTATAAAAGTTTAAACATATATATAAACATACATATAAACGTTTTATTTAAACTTTATAAAGTTCTTACAAAAGTTTAAACGTATATATAAACATACAAATGTTTTATTTAAACCTTGCAAAAGTTTAAACGTATATATAAACGTACATATAAACGTTCTGTTTAAACCTTATAAAAGTTTAAGCATACGTATAAACATATATTTAAACGCCTTGTTTAAACCTTATAAAAGTCTAAACGTTCGTATAAACATATATGCAAATGTTTTATTTAAAGTTTATAAGCTTTTTATAAAAGTTTAAACGAACTAATATATATATATATAAACGTTTTATTTAAAGCTCATAAAAAGCTCTTTTATTAAGTACTTAGCTTAAAAAATAATAGCTTTTTTATAACAATTAACACTAGAAAACTTGCTTAATTTTATTATATAAAGCTAATAGTTAAAATTAGTATATTTAAAAGCTATGCTTAAAACAAATATTTAGTTTAATGAAAAAATAAATAAGTTACGCATAAAAGTAAAAATAATAATAGTTAAAAACAGTTAAAAACAGTTAAAAGCAGTTAAAAATAGTTTAAAATAGTTAAGAATAGTAAAAATAGTAATAGTTAAAAATAGTTAAGAACAGTTAAAAATAGTTAAAAATAGTTAAAGTTTGTAAGCAAAAGGTAGTTAAAAAAAGAAAATATCTAAGTGTATAGCTTTAAGCCCCTAAGGTAAAAACATTATAAAGCTTGCATTTAGCTAGTACTTTATTGTTAAAAATATAGCTAACTACTACTTTAAAACTTATAACTTGCTAGCTTATATAGCTTAACTTTATTACTTTTTATACTGTAAATTAAGCTTTATAAGTTATAAAAAGGTTTTAAAAACCCTTAAGAAAGCTTTTAATAAAGCTACTAATTAAAGACTTATTTATGCAAGCATTAAAGAAAGAAATTAACGCGCTGTTATAGTAAAGTGTTTACTTTAAATATTAGTTTGTTGTTAAATTGCATAAATATAAATATAATAGTATAAAAATATAGTGGTATAAAAACGTAGTAATATAAAAACGTAGTGGTATAAAAACGTAGTGATATAAAAACGTAGTAATATAAAAACGTAGTAGTATAAAGACATAGTAATATAAAGACGTAGTAATATAAACTAAAAAATATATAGCAAACATTAGCTATGCGCAAAATATAAAGCAATATATATATATTACTTAATAAAGTATATAAGCTAATATACTGTTTTTGCTAATATAAGTATTTTTATTGAAGTAAGCTATAAACGCGCGTTATGTTTAATAAAAAACTAAGGGAGTTTATTACTAAAAGCAATAATAGCTTTATTAAATAAAGCTATAAGCATACGTTTTATGCTTAATAAAAAAGCAAAAGAGTTTGCTACTAAAAGCAATAGTTGCTTTAATTTTAACTGCGAACTTTTTATTATATAAGTGATTTTAGTGTTTTAAGTTACAAGTTGGTATTTTAAGTTACAAGAAATGTAGCATAAACTTTAGAATCCTTAGTTTTAATTAAAGTTTTAAATATAATAAATGACTTGCTTATATTTACTAAGTAAGCAAAGCTACAAAAACTGTATTATTTATTAAACTATAGATTATGTGCTATAAAAAGCAATATTAGTTCAAAAAATAGATTGGTTTAAAGGATAAGTTTATTAAACCATAAATAGTGTGCGCTATATTATATAAGAGGTAAAGTTAGTTTAAAGAATAGTATAATTGTTAGTTAAACTATAAATTGTGTGCTATACTGCGTAAAAAGCAAAGTTAGTTTAAAGAATAATATAATTATTAGTAAACTATAGATTATGTGCTACAAAAGGCAAGGTTGGTTTAAAAAATGGTACAATTGTTTATTAAGCTATAAATCGTATGCTATACTGCATAAAAGGCAAAGTTAGTTCAAAGAATAGTACGATTATTAGTTAAACTATAAATTATGTGTTATAAAAAGCAGGGTTAGTTTAAAGAATAGTACAATTGTTTGTTAAGCTATAAATTATGTGCTATACTGCGTAAAAAGCAAAGTTAATTTAAAGAATAGTGCAATTATTAGTTAAACTATAAATCGTGTGTTATAAAAAGCAGAGTTAATTCAAAAAATAAGGTAAAAGCCCTGACTTTTTTATTATTTAGCTAATAAAAAACACTAAAAGATTTCGAAAAAGTAATAATACTTCTAAAGCGTATTAATAATAAAAAGGTACTAGATTCTTTAACTAATAGGCGCTTTAGGTAATGTTTACGCGGGCTATAAAAATCAAGGATTTTGGTCGGTAAGACTAGGTTTTAAATAACGTTTATGCAGGCTGTAAAGATCAAGGATTTCGGTTAGTAAAACTAGGTGTTAAATAATGTTTACGCAGGCTATAAAGGTCGAGGATTTCAGTTAATAAAACTAAGTATTAAATAATGTTTATGCGGGCTATAAAGATCAAGAATTTTTATTAGGATGTTTAATAAAAGTTAGTAAAAATGCAACGTTTATGCAAGCTATAAAAATCGAAGATTTCTGTTAAAATGTTTAAAATAGGTAACATAAGCAGTAACTAAAAGTAAAAAGCTTACTAGCATTAATATAAAGCTTAATATAATATGTATTTTTAAAACATAAAAGTGAGATTAAACTAGCTAAACAAAGCTGCAGGTTAGATTTATAAAGTTGTAAGCTATAATACATATATGTAAAGCTATAGCTAAGTTATATAATGTAACAATGTTTAATAGTTAAAGTTAGCAACATTTATGTAAGCTATAAAAATAAAAAATTTTTGCTATAATGTTTAAAAATCTAGTATAGTTAAACTTAGTAAACTTAGCAAATATGCAATATTAAGGGTAGCTGCTTGCTATAGCTATTAGTTTAATAAAACTGCTTTAACTTAAGCCTAGAAAAGTTATAAACAATTCTTAATAGCTATTATAATGCATAATATATATTTATATGGCTATTTTAGTAACTTAACAAGGTGTGCAGTATAAAAAAGTGTTGCAAAGTTATTATTTTACTTATTATTACATAGATTGTTTGTTTTTCTTTTTGCTTTTTAGCTTTGCTACACTTACTTAATTTTTATTTATTTATTTATTGTTAATATATAGCTAATTTAACAGGTTAATAATATGCTGCTTAGAAGTTATGTTTAAATGTATATTTTCTTTTTAGGCTTTAATATATTTTAGCTTTACTTTTTTTTTCTTTTTTTTTGTTTTTATTCTTTAAGTTTTCTAAAGCTTCCTATAAGCAGTGTTTTTAATAGCTTTATTAGATTATAGGCATGCTTTATATGCGCTAAAATAGCAGAAATATAATTGCGAGTTATTGTTAAAAAAACAGAAGTTATAAAAGCTAAGTAAAATAAACTTAGTTGTATTAGTTCGATAACTTATTAACGTAGAGGCCTAGAGTTAATATACACTAAACTTTAACAGTTCTTTAAGTTTTAGCTTATATAGAAAAAACTTTATAAAATATTAGTAATTTTGTTAAAGGTATTAATGCGCTAAGTATAAGTTAAATAGCTAATATATTTACAAAACAAAGCTATATTTTATAAATAATGCACTATTAAAAGTAGGTAAAACGGGGATAAAAGAGTTAACAAAAAAAAAAAAAAAAAGAAATTATTAGATGTTTTAAATATGAATAACTACGAACTAAACCTTAACTTTAGGGTTTAAATTATGAACGCAGATAGAACTGCACTTTTTTACTAAATAAAGTCTTAATAACTAAAGACATGTTTTTTTCGTTTTTTTACCTTTAGGTGCTTACTTTGGATTTTTTTTTTAGTTTATACTTTAAAGCTGTTTTTTGCATAAGTAATACTATTATATTCTTAATAAATCTTATAATTTTTAGACTAAAATTAGTTATGCTTAGTTAAATATATATTTTATACTATTATAAAACTTATATATTAATAAATTCTAAGTTTTTATTTATTAGTTTAAACTTTGCAATTTGTAATTTACTATTTGCTATTTACTATTTATTCTTTATTATTTATTATTTATTATTTATTATTTGCTAATTAAAATGGCTGATTGTTAAGTGGCTATAAATATGTTTAGCAACTTATTGTTAATAGAATTTTAGAACGAGAATAATGTAAAACTAAAAAAATACTATGTAGTTCTTTAGCAGGTAATATAAAGTGTGCGTATGCGTGCTTGTAGTAATTCTATATAAGCTATAATTGTTATAAATACAAAAGATAAAATAGAACAGGTGTTTAAAGGGCTAACAATAGAAAATATTTAGCTTTTTATAAAAAAAGAATAACAACTTAAAAAAAGTTTGTTGTTTAAAACAACTATAGTTGCTAATTTTGTTATGTTTTTAAAATAGCTATAGCTATTTAAAGTTATTAATTAAGCTGCGGGCTACAAATTATACTTGTTATATATTAATGTAGTAAAAGTTTTTGTAAGCTTGAATTACTAAAGTATAACGAACAACTTTTGGTTTTAGTTAAGCAGGGATAATATTTATTAAATAAGGAATACTATGCATAAAATCTTTAATGCTATTGTTTAGTATTTAGATCTGCTAGATATTATTATGGAGGCAATTTAAAATAAAATTGTTTAGTATAATTTTTGAAAGCAAATTAGCAAAAGCTGTTTTTACTGCTAAATATATAAGCAATAACTCTTTTTTTTTTATGATGTAATTACGTTATATGTGCTTTAATTTGGAAAATTCGAACTGTTAACACAAAATTTTTTCCGGGAGCAAAACTAAAGCTAAATAATTACAATAGTAGGACTTTTGCTATTTAAAGTAAACAACTTAAAAGTACTAAAGCAACAAGATTTATTAATTAATTTTTATAGATAAGCTTTGCTTAACGAACTGCTTAGTGCTTTTTAAAGCTAACTTAAAATAGTTAATTAGCTGCTATTTTGGGATATTTACTGCTATTAGCTTTAATGTAACTAAAACAAAGCTGCAATAGATCATGAAAACTTAGTGAATAAAAATTGAAAACTTGCTAACTAAATATAAGTGCTAAGTTATTTAAGCTTAGCGCAAATAATCCTAAAAGATTTTAGCTAATAAAACGCATAATAAAACATATAAAAGAATGCTTTAGAAATAGCAAAGTTAAAATTGTTAGATTATATAATACGTGCTATAAGTAATATAGCTAAAACTATAATTATTATAACGTTAGTTTTAGCTATAGTGCAAGCACTAAATAAAGCTAAACTAAAATAAAAGCAAATAAAATACAGCAGTTAGGTTATATATAATATAATAAGGCAAATTATATTGCTTGGCCAAAATACTTTTATAGCTATTTAACGTATTGCTGCTTAAAGGTTAAATAGTTTTGCGCGCTAAGTTAAAAAGCTAGTTAAAAAAGCTTTAATACGTTAATAGTACTAGTTTAAGCAACAAATTAAAATTTAATGTGTTTTAGGTTTTAGTGTACTAAGTATTCTAAGTAAGCACAATATTAAATAGTAGAGCTAAAGCTAAGGCTAAAGCTATCTAAAGCTAAATAAAGCTAATAAGCTAAAAATAAAAAGCTTATAGCTACAAGATTAAATAGTATAGCTTTAGCCTATATTTATTTAGCTTACTATAACAATATTATTTTGTTGCGTTGCATTATTACATATAAAGTATTAAATTAATTTAATGTTTATTTAATAATTAAGTTAAAAAAATTACTTATTGCGTACTATATAGGTTAGCCGTAATTAATTGGTATATTAGCTGCGCACTTACTTAGTTGCAGCATTAATAGCTGCTATACTAAAATTAGCTAGAATTTTAACTAAAGTACAAACTTACTTAATATATTTTATAATAAAGCTACATCCGTAATTTTTAAATTTTGAAATTTCAAAAAAACGCTGCAAAACTATTAAAGCTATTATTTAATAGTGCTAAATATTTATTGCAATTTTTTTAAGTGTTGTAAAAATAGTTATTTTGTAGGAGTATTAGCTATAGATATAAAATATAAACTATATAATATAATACAAAACATTAAGTAGTAATAAAAATAGAAGTACTAGCACTATAAAACCTTTAATTTGTTAACTTTTAATAGTACTACAAGCTTTGCTTTTATAAGTCTTTTTTTTAATTATAACTATATTTAATTAACTTTAGGTATTACTAGCAACTCTAGTAATTAATTAATTATAAAGCATTTATTTAATAGAGCAATTATTTAAGCTTTATGGGTTGCTTTTTTTAATTAGTAACGTAAAAGATTTGTAGTTTTGTATTATAGCTTAACTAGAACTAAGCAGAACTAAAAAAAACTAAGCAAAACGAAACAAAACAAAACAAAACAAAATTAAATAAAACTAAACAAAATAAAACGTTACAAACTAAAACTTTTTGCTTCTAGTATTTATTTTAGTAAAAATTTGCAAATTGCTAACAATACTAAAAAAAATTACAAAGTTTTTAACAAGTAATAATACTTCCTGTTTTTAAAGTTTTAAAATAAAAAGCTTTAAAGATTGCTAATGCAAATATAGTGCTAACTATAAAAAGCACTGTTTAAACGTACAAAGTATATATTTTGTAATAAAAATCTAGGCTGTTTACTAATTGCTTTGCTTTTTAGTGCTGCTTTTAGGTAGAACTAATTATAGTAAGCTATTTTAGACTTAATTAGTAAGGTATAAAATAATTGGAATTAATTTGTTGATTAATATTTACTGATTAATTTATTGCTTAATTTAAGAGCTATAAAATTGCTAATGTAGATATAGTACTAACTAAATAATCTATTATTTATATGTACAAAGTATATGTTTTATAATAAACTATAACTTTAGTACTTATTTTTTTTATTTATTGTTTTTGTTTTTTGTACGTGTAAATATTGCATATTTATGCTTATTAAGGCGTATGCTATAGAATTTAAGGCTTATTTGTTTAGTTGCTGCATATATAAATCTATTATATAAATAATTAATTGCTTTGCTTTTTATGCGCTGCTTTAATAACAGTAGCTTAATTTAATGCTTGATTTGCAATTAGCTTACTGCATATAGTAAAATTACTAATGCAGGTATAGTGCTAACTAAGTAATATACTATTTAAATATATAAAGTATATATGCTAAATTACTTATGTTTAAATACTTAGGCTTAAATACTTAAGCTTTATAATTTATAGTTTAATGTAATAAATAGCTACTTTAAAAAAGAAAACACTAATTAGTAAAAAAGAGCAAAATATTGTAATATAAGCAGTTTATTTTAACACAAATATAACTTGCTATGTTTTTAGTATTTTTTATGTAGGAATGTTTTAGCTTACATAGTATTTATGCTACTTATTAAATATATTGTTTTTTATTTTTTTTTTATTTATAATTTTTGCTTTGTTTATTTTTATATATGCAATAGATATTTAACACTATATTTTTTAAATATCTATAACAAAAATATAAAATTAAAGAGGTATAAACACTATAATTATATAAATAAATTAATTCATTTAGAAATAATAAGCAGTAGTTATATAAAAACATCTATAAAAAAGTAAGCGTTTAAAAAAACTTATATTTTTATTTATTTTTAGAAAAAACAAAAAATCGCTACAACAGCAAAATTAGTACTAAAACAACAAGTATAATTAAAATAGCACTGCTTTAGCTAAACTTTAATTACATTAAAGAAATACATGCAGAACTAAAAGAACAGTTTGTATTATATATAAACATACTAGCAATAGTGAAAGGTTAAAGCCTTTTAACTATTATTAAAAAAATGAAACAAAAGATAAAAAAGCAAAGACAAAAAATGAATGAACGTTTTGCAAGTTTAAATAAACGTATAAAGCAATAAAATATAAAAGCAGCAGCAAAGTAAAAAACTTAAGTGTTTTATATTTAGCAACTAGTAAAAGTAGTAACTAAAGAAACATTAATAAAAAAAACAAAAACTAAAACAAGTTTGCTTAATTTTTAAATAGTTAAGCAATAAAAGCAGATAATACGTTATAACTATTTTATGCAACAGCAATAAATAAAATAATTAAATTGTTTTTATAACAACTTGAAAACTTAAATACTTTACTTAATAAGTGTGCTATTTTAAGAGAAAACTTAACTAATGTTAACAAAAAGTCTAAGCAAAACAATAAATAACGTATTAAAAGCAGTAAAAAAACTTATTGATAAGCTTATTGCAAAAAAGCAAAAAAGACTAAAGCTATTAATTAGTATTGTTATATAAGCAGTATAAAGTTTAAAAATAAAAACTTGTTTTTTTTTTCTTTTTTTCTTTTTTTTTTTTTTTATTTTAATAGTTTAGATTTTTTCAAGCTATAGCGTTTAGCTAACACTAGTATAAAGTTAATCAAGTAGCTTAAAAATTTTCATTCTTAAAAGCAAAATATCTTTGCTATATTAATAATTTATTAATTAATTAATTAATTAACTATGTAGTTATGCTAGTATTAAGCTGCTTTGCATTTTAAGATATAAGAAAGGCTTTTTTTTAGGTAGATTTAGTTAAGCAGCAAAATGTTATAATTACTAATGCAAGTATAGTGCTAAATAAACAATGCATTATTAAAATGCACAAAGTATATATGTTTAATTAAGTACTTACTTATAATAATTAAACATAATAAAAAGTTATACGTATAAACTTAAATAGCAGTATTAAAACAAGTAATAGTTTTTATTAATGGTATGCCTTAGTAGAAAAAAAGCTTAGTTTGTATAATAGCTAACAGGTTTTTTTATGTTACTAATTTAACAGTTATTAATTTAGCAGTACGCAATATAATACTTAATATTATAACTATATTACTAGCGCATATTAAAAAGCCATTTATTTATACGTACTAGTTATACTTTTATCTTACATTTTTTTAACAGACTTATGCTTTTACTTTTTTAATAAACTTTTTGCTTTAGCTAACCTTATGCTTTTATACTTTTTTAACCGACCTAATGTTTTTATATTTTTTTAACATTACTTTTATTCTTTTGCATTTTTCTAACATGATTTAAAATCAGCTTAGTTTTTATAATAGCTTTTTTTATGTTATTAATTTTGCAGTATAGATTTAATTCTTAAGCGTGTTAAAAAACTATTTATGCGCACTAGTGGTTGCGCTTTTACTAACTAGCTGTATTTCTTTATTTTAAATTAGGCTTAAGCTTAAAACCGAACTGCAGGTGTAATAATAAAGAGATTAAACATAACGCTAGGGACTACTTAGCCTTTACTATGTACTTACTTATTAGATTGTGCTTTTTAACTAACTATGCTTTTTAACCCAAGAACAGCGCACATATTTTAAATTAAGCTTAAGCTTAGAACTAAACTACAGATGTAATAATAAAGAGATTAAACATAATGCTAAAAACCACTTAGCTTTTACTATGTATTTACTTATTAGACTTTATTTAGCCTTTATTATGTATTTACTTATTAAGATATGTTTTTTAACTTAGGAACAGCGCGCATATTTTAAATCGGGCTTAAGCTTAAAACTAAACTTCAAGTTTTCTAGTGTTAAAAATGTTCTAGCTAAAGATAATCGATTTTCTGGCTTTGCGCTGCTACTTGCTAAACAAAAGTAGTTAAATAACACTTAGTTCGCTACAGTTAAAAATATAGACTTAATATTTATTAATATTGTTGTTTGTTTTATAAGTCTAAAAGCTATAGTAAAAACATAGTTTAACTTTGTTACTAATTAATTTGCATTTAAATATATTTACTAATACAATACCGAATTCTTTCTGGGTTTACTTAATTACGTATAACAAAAGGTCAGTAGAATTTATATAATAGCCTTTTTTATGTTACTAATTTAGCTTACTAATCTAGCTAATTTAGCATTAAGTAATGCAGCGCAAAAGATTATAGCTATATTTTTCTTTGTAAGCATTAGTAGTTACGAACTAATTGTTTGCTTTTATACCTATTTAACATAACTTATAATAAGTTTATATAATAGCTTTTTTTATGTTACTAATTTAGCATTAAGTAATATAAAACTAAAAATTATAGCTACATTTTTTTGCGTATAAATAGTTGCTTTTGTTAACTTTTTGCTTTATTTTACTTATACTTATTTAATATAACTTAAAGTTAGTTTATATAACTAAGTAAATAGTTTATATAATAGTTTTTTTTACGTTACTAATTTAGATATTACTAACTTAAATGTTGCTAACTTAGCAATATATAATGTAGTGCTAAAAATTATAGCTATATTTGTTTGCGCATTTATAGTTGCTGCTTTTTTACTAACCTTTTTTTTTATTTTATTTTATTTTTATTTAATATAACGTATAATAGGTTTATATAATAGCTTTCTGTATGTTATTAATTTAGCAGTACGTAATGTAGCGCTAAGCAGCAAAAATTATAGCTATATTGTTTTATACATTAATATTTATTTTTCTACTGACCTTTTTTCTAACATTTGATTTATAAAAGGTAAGGTTTATATAATAGCTTTTTTTATATTGCTAGTTTAGCAATACATAATATAATGCTAAAGCTTATAGCTATATTTGTTAATGCATTAATAATTATTGCCCTTTAACTTACGCTTTAGTTTTTTTAGTTCTTTTTATACTTGTTTAACATGATTTACAACAGGTTTGTTTTATATAATAGCCTTTTTTATATTATTGATTTAGCAATACATAATATAGTGCTAAAAATTACGGCTATATTTTTAGAGCGTATTAAAAAAGAAAAAGGAGAGATGTAACAAAACAAAAAAAAGGTTTATTAAATAAAGGTTGCTAATTAATTAAGCATTGAACTAATGGATTACTGCATATTGCGTATGTTAAACATAAACACTAAAAACGCTAAAGATAAACGTTAGTAATAAGTAAAGGCGTGTATAATAGCTAACTATAGCTATACACTAGTTGTTAACTATAGTAGAAGTATTATAGCTACTACTAATAAATAGCTTTATAAAAGTATAAATAAATGAATTTTTATAGCTTTAACTAAATATTTATGCAATGTTATTTATTTTACTGCTATTTATCTTATTGCTATTTAAAACGCTTTTTATTGCTTATGCTATGTTATATTAATTGTTGCTACGTTTAGTGCTAAGTTATTTTATACCAAAATACATATTTTTGAAAGCGCAAAATAGTAGTATATATAGCTTTATACGTAATAGTAAAAACAATAAATTAGTTAATTAATTAATTAATTAATTAATTAATAGCAAATAAGTAATTAGTTTGTATACTTTGCAATAAAGAGTTATTAAAAATAAAACGAGATAACTTAAACTATTAGCTTTTGTTTATTAGCTTTTATAACACTAATTAGAAAGTTTGTACAGATCTATTTATTTATTTATTTATTTATTATTTAATTAATTATATTTGTTTGGTTATATTTAAAGGTGCGTTAAGGTTAGATGTATCTAGGTTAGTTTTATTTTAATAAGTAAAAAAAGCTTTTATAAGTATTAAATATAGTTAGTACTAGCGTAAAGTTAAGTTAAAATAAGTAAACGTATATGTTTATTTATATTAGATATAAAGTGGTAATAAAGAAAAGTAGCTATGTTTTATTAAAGTTAATTAATTGCGTTAGTTTTGCTTGTTTTATTTCGTTTAGTACGTTAATGCAGAACGTAAGGTATATGTTTTTATAGCTGCTATAGCTACTATAGTTGCTATAGCTTTTATACCGCGTAAATATAATAGAATGGCTTTTATTTTGTAAGTACTAATTTCTGAGCACTTTGTGTTATTAAGCATAGTTAATAATGCATAAAAATGAAAATATAATGAGAAGTGTTATAATTATAATCAAATATGCAGTGTAGTAAGTATTTTGTTTGTTTTTTGTTTATTTTATACGAAAGTTCGCGTATAAGTAAAAAGGCATTGCTTGCTATACTTAGGTTATTAAACAGGTTAGTAGCACTATTTCATTATAACTTATTGCTGATTTTAGTTTTGCAGAACACTTCCTAATTAGTATGCCGCTTTAAGATTAGCATTGTTAGCCTTAATTAATTTATCCATCCATTTATTTATTGACTTAATGAAATTAGCACTATAGATATATAATTATCTATAGCTATATTATACCCCTTTTAATTTTGATTTGGTTTAGTTTTGGTCTAGGTTCTGGTTTTAGTTTTAAATCCTAGTTTGGATCTTGGTTTTAATGTAACTTAAATGCTCCCTTAATATTAGCATTATAGTTTGTTTTAGCAGACAAAAAATAATAATATAGCTCAGTTAAAAAGTAATATATTTAAGCAATTAACAGAACTGCATAGTTTTTTAGATTTTGCATAGCTGTATAATTTATATTAAGTTAACATATGTAAAGTATAAAAGTGTAAAAATAAGTAAACTAACTTAGTTACTGCAAAATTTTAACCTAGACAAATAAGTTCTTACTTATTGTAGTTTTAGCGTAGCGCTAAGCAACTTAAGCAATATAAGATAATAAAGTAAGCTAAAGTGTGTTATGCAAGATAATAAAGCTAAACAAGGGGTTATAAAGTATACACACAAAATCGTAGGTAAGTACTAGGTATGCTAGCATAAGGTGTAGTAGCACAGGCTTATATAACCGGGCTTTGTTGCAAGGTAATATAGGTTACTATATAATAAGTAATTTTACTTTTGCTATTTAATTTTATATATTTATTTATATTAATAAAAGTTAATAAGTTAATACTATTATTTATATATTTAATAAATAGCAGCTTAATAGTATTATTTTTTTATATAGTTAATAAAAAGTTTATAATAATAGAAATAAGTTTTTAGTAAAAGACTAGTGCTTTAAAAATTAAATATTTTAAAAATATAAAAGGACTTATAGTATATAAGTGCTTAAAAAACTAAATATCTTAATAAAAAAACAAAGGCTAAAAACAAACTAGTGCTTTAAAAATTAAATATTCTAAAAATAAAAAAGGGCTAATAATATATAAGTGCTTTAGAAACTAAATATTCTAAAGGTATAAAAGGGTTAATAAAATATAAGTGCTTTAAAAACTAAATATTTTAGCGGTATAAAGTTAATAAGTGGTTTAAAGTAGTATTTTTTACTATATAAAAAAAATAAAAAGTAGAAAAAAAGAAAAAAAAAAGAAAGAAAAAGTAATATAAAATAAAATATATATATTTATATTTTTTATAGTAAGAAGTAGTATAGTTCTAATATTTTGTTTTTTACGAGTATAAAAGGAAAATTAAGAAATAAAAGCATACAAAACTAAATATTTTATAGTATAAATATTTTGTTTTTTATAATCTAATGTTAAAACAGAATTTAAGGTATTTATTATTGCTATTATATATAAAGTTAAAGCTTAAGAAATAGTAAAAAATTATATATTCTTTTTTTAAATTTTAGTAAAACTATATAAATTTATACTAAAGCAAGTTTAATAAACTAAAGTTTTAACTTTGCTAACTTAAGCATAGCTTATAACTTAATAGTACTTTTAAGTATAACTTTTATTATTATAACAAGAGTTAAATTAGCAAAGCTATTATTAATTATTAAGTTGCTGCTTTATAAAACGCTTTATATTTTAAAGCGCTTTAGCTTTAAAAGCAAAACAAGCTAAGCTTTTTATAATAAAAGCTAATAACTTTATATTTTTATTACTTTTATTTTAATTTTGTTTATTATTAATACTTTTTATTTTTATATTATTAAAAGTAAAAATTGCTTTAAAGTTTTATAAAATGCTAACTTAACTATTATTAATACTTTTTATTTTTGTATTATTAAAAGCAAAGATTACTTTAAGGTTTTATAAAATGCTAACTTAACTATTAATAAATGGTAGCTTTTTAAAGAACTTTAGTAAGCTAGTACTTTTTATGTTGCTTTTTTTTAAAGCTTTATAATTGTAGTATTTACTTTTATTATGGTCTTTTTTTATAACTATTTTAAAAAGCTTAAACTTATGCTTAAACATAAAGTTAGCAAATAACTAGTATAATAAGCTTATATAACTTTTAAACTTAATAAAATTTATAATTAACTACTTAAAGAACTATTATTTTAGTTTTAAGATTTTTATAAAGCATACTTTTTATAATTATGCTATATTATTAATAAAGTTTTCTATAGTTTTTTTATTATTGTTATGTTTAAAGTAAACATTTAAGCATAAAAGCTAATTATATAACAACTAGTCAAATTAATTAAAGGTACTTAGTTTTTTTTTTTTATTTATTTTGTTTAAAAAAAAGTTAAAAACTTTATTAACTTTAACAAAAATACTTATTTTGTATTGCTTAAGTAGCAAGTACTATAATAACTAAATAAATAAATTTATTTTTATGCTTAAAAAATCTTTAAAAGATTAGTATACTTTAAGCTAACAAAATACATTTAATTTTTAGTTTTTTAGTTAAACAAAGTAGCTTTTTAAGGCTTAATTATAAGCTTTATTATAATATATGCTACTATTAACTAAAATATTTTACTAAATATAAAAATACTTTATATTGCTTTTAAAGATTAATAATATATTTATAAAAAAAATAAAATTAAAAGGAAATCTAACTAAATATTCTTTTTTGTATAAAGTGCAGCTTATAAGCATTTTGTGCACTTTTTTAATATTTGTAATATTAAGCACTAAAACAGCTTTTTAAGTTTATAAACTTACAAACTATACTATAGCAAACTTAATTTTTTGTTTATAATAATAAAAAAAAACATTAAACATTAGCAGTTTAATTATAGCAAGAATAAATATAATTTGCTTATATATTAATAGTTAATAAAAGTATATAAAGAAGTAAAAAGTATAAAAAACAGAATATTTAATTATATATATTTTATTTAAAATAAAAAAAGAATTATTAAAGAAAAAAGAAATAAAAAATAAAATATTTAATTATAAATATTTTATTTTTTAAAGGCCCATACTATTTAAAATAAATATCTTATTTCTAAAGGGCAGAAAATAAAAATAGGAAAAAAAAACTTATATTTAAACTAATCTTAATTATATAATTATTATTATATAAAAATCTTTGTTTTTAAGGTTCTTTGTTTAAAGTAAAAAGTTAATAAAGTGCTGCAGAACTAAAGAATTTTTTATATAATAATAAACAAAAGTAAATTATAAAACAAGTATTTTAATCTGCTTATTTTAAACTAAAAAATAGTACATAAATAATGCTTTAAGGTTTTTTATATTACTTAAAGTAGTTTTATTGTTTATTATGTTTTAAGCTACTTTAGTATAATTTATAAAAGCTGCTGTTTTATAAAAAAGTAACATAAGCTAAAAAATATTATAGTTTATAAAACAAGCTTTTATAATATTAAGTATGCTAGAATTAGTACTGCTATTATTATTTTTGTAGTTAAAAAAATAATTTTAGTAGTATTAGCAAACTTATTTATTATATAAGTGCTAATATTAGAAAAAAAACCAAAAAACTAGCTAAATAACTATTAAAAATATTATTTGCTAAGCATAAGTAATAATTTTAGCAAATTTTATAGCTTTATTAATGCTTAAGTATTCTGTTAAATCTTAGGTTTATAATATACTGGTTTAAAAAGCTAAAGCTATTATAACTAAAAAATTACTGTTTTTAGTTAGCATATTTAAAAACGCAGAATTGCTTATTTTAATAAATATACTGCAATAAAAGTTAAAAAATATTAGTATAGCTTTTATTACAAAATAAAAAGCATAATAATGCTAGCATTAATTCTAGTTTATATTATAGTAAACATTTTTATGCTTTTTTAGCTTATATTTTATAAAAGGGTTAGCACTTTTAAATATATAAAATAATAATAATGTAAAGTTTTGTATGTTTTATGCTTTTTTATAAGCTTAAGCATTTATTAAAAAAGTTAAGAATTGTAATATAACTTTATAATTCTTTTAAAATAACTGTTTCTTTTTAGCAAGTTTATATTTATTTATATTTAAGCATTATATTTAGCTAAATTACTACTAAACATATATAATATAGTATTAGTTCTTTATTAAATAGCTAAAGCTAAACAATAAGCTAGAAAAAGAATTATTAAAGTTAATTTTTATATATTTTGCTAAATTAGCTTAAAATATTTAAAGCAGGCCAAAAATAAAAGTTAAAAGTTTAATATAGTTTAGTATATTAGCAAAAATAAAAACTAGTAACTAATTATTAATTATTAAAAAAACTAGTGCTAAATTTTCATTTTTAGCTAGCTTTATTATATTAACTATTAGGATTTTGTTATAGAAAGCATACAAAATACTTTTTTTAGTTTTTTTAAGATTAGCTAACTTTACAAAGTATTTATAGGTAAACTAAATTACATTAGCTATTATAAATATATATTAGCATTATATTATAGCTATATAAATGCATAAAAAATAAAATATTTATATTATATATAAATATTTAATTTTTTATGCCTTAATATACTGTTTGTATAAAAATAGCACTTTAAAAACACTAGGTTTAAAAAATAAAAGTATACTACAAAATTAAAAAAATTGTTTTTTAGTTTAGCTGTAAGTTAAATTATATTTATATTTGTAGCTATGCTAATAAATTATTGCATTTTTAAAACTATTTTAAACTTTGCTTTAATTATTAGTGCTTAATTAACTAAATAAAACTAGTTAAGTAATACAAAGCTACTTTTTTAAATAACAATTTTAAAGCTTTTTTTATTATAATTGTTATTTTTAAATAAATATTAAAGCTTTAGCTTTAATATAAGTTTTAGCTTTGTTTTAAAAATATTATACCTTAGTTTAATTAAGCTAAATTAATAAAATAGCATAATATATACTTTAAACCTAAAAACCCTAAGTTTAAGTATAAAAACTAAATATTGTAGTTTTGCATATAAAAACCAAATATTTAATAGAAGGGTTAAAAACAGAATATCTAAAGCTATATTAATTAGTATATATAAGCTAAAAAAAAAAGGAAAAAAAAAGTTATAAAAAGAATAGTGCTACAAATATAATTATAAGCTAGTAAAATAATAATATAAATATTAAGTTTTTAAAGCAACTAAAAGTAATAAAAAGTTATATTATTATTAAAACTACTTAAGTAACTTAAAGCTTATATAAAAGCATAGCTAACCTAAGTTTAAATATTTTTTTTTTAATGGCCTTACATAAATAAAAAAATAAGTATATATATATATATATATAAATAGTTTATTTTTTAAAGCTACATTTATGCTATGCTATTAAAAAACAAATTATTGCATTATATTTTATATATACATTAACATTTAATTAAAAATACTTACTTATAAATATTTTATAATGCCTTTTAATCTTTTAAATATTTTATTGCTAATAGTGCTATTTTTTTTATAACTACTATATATTTTAAAAGTATAAGTGTGGTATAAAGTAGCATATAATAGTAAAATTAATGCAAAATTAAGGTTTTAAGGCCTAGCTTATTGCTAAAAACCTAAACTTTAGTAAAAGTATATAAAAATAATATATGTTTAAATTTTAAAGTATTAACTTTTTTTTTAGCTATTAGTACTAAAATAAAGCAGTAAAATTGCGCTAAATTTACTATAATACTTTAATTACAAAAAGATAAGTTATAAGTTATACATTTAAGCAATTAAACTATATATAATTTAAAAAATAAAACGATTAATTAAAAAACTATTTAATAATATAAATAAAGCAACCGTAGTTAATTTCCATTATGTTGTTTATAATTTTTAAATTTATGCTTTAAAATTTAGCGTAATACTTACATTTTTATTTTTACTATATAACTTAGCTTAAACTTACTTTAATTAGCTAGTTAACATATTTAGCTACTTTACTTTACTTTAGTACAAAAATTAGAAATTTATTATATTAAAAATTAAAAGTAAAAAGTTATTTTTATGTACTAATTAATATATTAATTATTTATACTTAGTTTAATTTAATAATTATATTTATAGTTAGCTAAAAGTAAATAAAATATTATGGTTTTTTTTGCTTACATTTTTACTTAAATTTCTTTGTTTTATATACTTGCTAAATATTAACTTTGCTTATAACTTTATTTATATTTTTTTTATTTTTTTGTATTTTTGCTTAAACCTTTTTATTTTGTATACTTAGATTTTTAAAATCCTTTTTTTAATTATAATTTTAGTTGCGTGTTTTTTTTTAGCCGGTTTTATATTAATAATAAACCTTGCTATATTATAATAGTAAACAAGCTTTTTTAATATTTAAATTATTTTTTAATTGCATACCTTTTTTTAGTTAGTTTTATATTAGTAATAGACTTTGCTATATTATAATAGCAAATAAGCTTTTTTAATATTTAAATTACTTTTTGGTTGCATACTTTTCTTTAGTTAGTTTTATATTAATAATAGACTTTGCTATATTGTAATAACAAACAAGCTTTTTTAATATTTAAATTACTTTTTAGTTATATGTTTTTTTTTAGTTAGTTTTATATTAATAATAAATTTTGTTATATTATAATAATAAATAAGCTTTTTTAATATTTAGATTATTTTTTAGTTATTTGCTTTTTTTTAGTTAGTTTTATATTAATAATAAACTTTGCTATATTATAATAATAAATAAGCTTTTTTAATATTTAGATTATTTTTTAATTATATGTTTTTTTTAATTAATTTTATATTTATAATAAATATTATTATATTATAATAATAAATAAGCTTTTTTAATATTTAAATTATTTTTTAATTATATAT